>JARJDU010029689.1:0-14118 GCA_030264695.1 Lissagria laeviuscula | reverse complement strand
TACTTAAAGCTAAGAAAGTCGCATTAATTAGACAATATGAAAATGGTTGTGTTGACAAGAAATGCTTACAAGTTTTGGTTCATAAACTGGAAACTCTTGTGGAATCAAATTCGCAAAATTCAATTAATTTAAAGCAGTATAGCAGCAGCAGTGTAAGTGAAACACTGCAATTATTAATACGATAGACTACAATTTTAATAAGTATAAAAATATTTATAGGGATTTTACCATTGGTTAAAAACCATGATATTGTTTTTGTACCATGGATACAATGTTACTCCCCCCAAACAAAATTTCCGAAGATTTTTTTATTATTTGATTTCTCATATTGCTTATGACCCTTTTGTCTACATAATAACTTTATCTAATGCAATATTTTCGGTATGGAATAGCAGCCGTTGCTGCAACTCCTGGATGCTTTATTACCACTATAGCATTTGGTGCTTCTACTTCTTGGATTTTTTCATAACACTAATTTCACTCTCCAACGGCTTGCTATTTATATCCGGCATAAAACATTATTTCAAATTTTTTTCTAACAAGATAGATTTCATTCTTTTACTAGTAGGCTTCATAAATTTCTTCACTACCAGAACACCTCAAGTCTTTGAATGGATCATATATATTGCCCTTCCTACGTATCGGACCTTATCAGTCATTAGGTTATTTCTGATCATTCGAATAATTGGAAACTTCTGTCCAATGATCCTCACACACTTGGATTACTACATTGATGCCTGTATTTGCTTTGATTACGAATGTGCCACATCTTTGGTTAATTGTGCCAACGATATCTTGTACACTTTGCCACAGATAGTAGACTCTAAATTAGCTATGGACACCATGCAAAATGCTTTAACATCCGAGCGGGATAAATTAAACCGAGACATGGAAAATATCCAGAAAGAACGTCCGTATATTTCAATCACAGTCAAAACTAAGCAGGCCATACGCACTGCTAAGGTTGCTATGGAAGGTGCCCTCACTGGTCTAATGACAGGTGGCTTCATAGACGAAGTTGAGTACAAAATCATTTTCCAGCAAATTATTGAAAAGGAAAAGTATTTGCGGAATATGATATTTGTCCAACCAAGTTTACCTCAAGATATGTTTGCGTTAGTGCCTTGGTTAGCTGATGATGAGGTAGTGATGGAATACCTGTTGAAGAATGTTCAAGCCGAATGCTGTGATACTAACGATGTGATTATGAAGAGAGGCCGTCGGGCAAAAGGAGTTTATGTTGTGGTCACTGGTATGTTGCGTTTGCATTACGAAGCGATGGATATATCCGAAATAAACACGTTTGTCCCAATTATTGATAATCTCGCCACATTGGAGTTATATAAGTCGTTTGATGATTGCATCATCTCAGGGAATTCTATTGGGGAATTGAGTGTAATGACAGGTCGGGTATATGATTGCACTATTGTGGCTGCTACTCCTAGCCAAGGGTACTGGCTCAATGCCAATGTGATCAAGGAAGCTATGAAATTAAGTCCTAATCCTATAGATGGACTAGAAGCAAGGATCTGGAAACATTGCTGTTTGAATTTAGCTATTGCTCTCATGATGCGATTACCGGGATATCAGTCATTCACGCAGGAACAGGTCAAAAAGAAACTGTCCAGATCGTTTATGCCAATACTTCGTGGATATAGAGTATTTACTATAACGGATATGATGGACGAGCTGATTTTGATTGAAGGTGTCGTTGACAATTTCATGACAGGAGATAAATATACAGCTCCTGTTGTTTTACCTAAAAATGCTAAGAAACTTGTTCTTAATAGAAATCTTATTATTAATGATCAGAAGGTGAATGCTAAGCTGCTAATAATACCAATGCATGATACCTCGGCATATGATATCATGATGCGAGAAGAAATCATAGGGGAATTGGTCTCTGAACCTTCAAGTATTTGTTTATTGCACGATGCTCAAGATCTGCGTCAGCTGCAACCGCATAGGACACCTATCTCCGAAAGTGTTTGGAGTAGGGATTCTGTAAGAGCTTAATCATGTAAAAATAATCACATATTTCATGAACTATTTTTGATACAGAGGGCGGCGTCGGTATATGAATGGCGCAAGGATTTGGAAATTATACGTTTAGATGATAGTAACGAAAAAAATGTTATGGATGATGGTTCGTATTATGATGTTGATTCTTTAACCCTTGCCGATCGTCGATCCAGTCGGTTTATCATTAACACACCATTGAGAACTACCTATCTAAAGCCAATACCAACTTCGTCCAATACCTCAATATCCAGCCCAGGGAACATAGAAACTTCTCATGTTCATTTTAAGAAAGATAAAGGTGCTAGTTCCAATTCAAAAACTAACTGACAATGAAACAAATGTTATCGTCACTATCTAGTTATCTCTGTAGTAAAAGTTTGACGTTTGAGTTTTCTTTTGCATTCATTCTGTCATAGTATTAAAATGGGCAACATTGAAGATAAGTCCAATTATATTTTGGTTTTCCTTCCCATTCTGCTATTCTTAACCGTCCCACTACGTGCCGCAGTAAAGCGTTACAATAATGCATTTCCCAGAAATGTGTTGGTCGTCCTACTGGGAGTTGTGATTGGAGCAATCTGGGCTATATGCAGCTATTCTTTCAGGGTATACTGGTTCCTTGTCAAAAGTTCTTCGCGGGATGTACTCCTCGCTTTCATACCAATATTTATGGTATCTTCCCTGCATCACATCAATTACCCCATGTTTCTAAAATACTTGCCACAAGTCCTTATCATTACTCTGATTGGAGCAGTTCTTGGACCATTAATGATCGGAGTTATAATTACATACGTTTTGCATACAAACTGGACTTTTCTAGAAGGTGTTTTTGCCGCTCTCGTTATTATGCCCATTGAGCCTCTTCACGTGGTCCTTATGCTCAAGAGTTTGGCTAGATATAAACAATTGGAGACTGTCTTAGATTCAGAAGCAGTGATCTTACTAGTGCCTATGGTCTACCTATTTAAAATGACTCATATCTTGATCAACGAGTCAAACGTAAACATGGGGTACTTCCTGGTGACATTTACTTTGCAAAAGTTTGGCTTAGGTTTGATTTGCGGCGCAATTGCCGGGAAACTGCAATCACTATTTTTGTGCCTGTTCTATAATCAACCGATTCATGCAGTCATGATATCTATATGTTCCACATTCATCACGTATTATGTTGGGGAATGTGTGTTGAATTGCTCTAGTGAGTTGATGCTCCTAATAGCAACGTTATTGGTTCTTGCGGATAAGCATAAGTTGAATACTGAGGTTGAAAATTGTTTGAGGATATTCTGGGCGACTTTGCATTACTTCGCAGAAACTGGTACTTTGATGATGGTTAGCATCGTTGTGAGCGTCTATGTTACCCAGTTGTTTGATGGAGAGTATATTTTTGGTGTGGTGATTCTTTATCTCAGTGGTAATCTATCGAGGATATTGCGATTTTTGATTATTAGCCCGTTTGTCAAACGTATGGCTTATGGATTCAAGATGAAATACATTATTGTGTGGAGTTTGAGTGACATCAAAGGCACGATTTCATTGAATTGGTTGTTGTTTCTGTTGGCGCATCAACCGTCGCAGAACGTGAGGTCGTTTGCCCTCGAAGTGCTGTTTTATACGATTCTGAGTTTATTTCTAAATTGTTCTTTTATGACGTTGCTGTTGAGATTTTTAGGGTTGAAGGATATCACTGAAACGCAAATGGTTAACATGAATTTGTGTTTGATTGAATTGAATCAGAAAAGGAGTTGTTTGATGCAGTCTTTGAAATGTAACAGGTATTTAGGTTTAAGCAAAATTTCAAGTGGATAACGAGAATTATTATTCATTTTATGGTGTAAAGGTATTTTGCAAGTGTTAATTGGAATTGGGTAGAGGAAAAATCGATACTTATGCATCCTTATGTAAAGCCAGGCCATCCAAATCCATTTGAAGACTATGAAAATGATGGTTGTTCGGATTGTGAAAAGGATGTGCCTTTTGATATCAACGAAAGAGAAATATCTGATCTCATGAAGTAATTTTCATACAATATTAACTTCTACTTACCTTATTAATGGACTCTATTATAGATTAAACGAAATGCAAATCTTGAAAGCCAAGAAAATTGAAATCCTTAATCAATGTGATCAAGGCATCATTGAAAAAGATTGTCTTCTAAAAATTATGCATCAATTGGAAAACATGATTGAATGCAATCAAGATCGACATAACTTTAACTTGCAACAATACCTCCATCCCAATGTATTAGAAATATATTCTCCATCTTATCTCTTATTAACATCAGTTTTCATTACTTTCAGAAATATATTTTACACTTTCGTAAAATGATTGTTTACTTCTCTAAAATGCCCATAGCTACTCCACCATTGCATCCCTTCAGAAGATTGTGTTTTTATATCTTGATGCACCATGCCTACGATTATATCATTTACGGGATTAGCATAGGCAACGCAATATTTGTTCTTTGGAACGTCCATCAATGCTGTTTCACCTGGATGCATAAATACCATCTCGGCATTTGGTTCTTCTACTGTTTTGATTTCCTCATGAAGATGATTGGGTTATCCCATAAAAGATTTCTGACGTCCGCAGTGAAACCTTATTTTCGACGAAAATGGAACATCATTGACTTTGCATTACTTATTTTAGGAATAATACCCTTGTCAAATGGTCCAACTTTTGATTTTAAATGGTTTATATATTACATCTTGCCCGGTTACCGCCCTATAGCCATCATACGACTTTTCTTTGTTTTTACACTGATACATACCTTATCTCCCCAAATCTTAGATCACTTAGATCACAGAATTAATTGCTCGGCATGCTCCGGCTATGAAATGGGCAGCGCATTGATCAAATGTAACGATGTAATCCTCTCGTATCTCAATTATATAATTGACCTGAAAATGATCAGAGATGTGTATCGGAAGGAGATCATCGAAGACCGCACGGATTTAATCCAACAATTAGCAGTCACCCAACGCGAGAAGCCTTTCATCCCTGTAACTGTCAAAACTAAGCAAGCCATTAGAATCGCACTAACTGCCATGCAACAAGGCCCAAGTTCGATGGATCCTATAGAATATCACTACATCTCGGGGGCAATCAACAAAAAACTCAAACAACTCAGAAACCTAAAGTTTGTGAAAGCAAGTCCACCTAGAATTATCTTTAGGGCAGTGCCCTGGATGGAAGACGACGAGCAGCTAATCGAATACCTTTTTGATAAGGTGAAATTGGTGTCTTGGGATGCGGAGGATTCAGTACAGGAAGAAGGTCATGTGTCAACTGGGGTGTATATTCTGGTCATTGGTATGTTGCAATTATCTTATAAACCTAAAGCTGAATCCTTGTACAATGAGAAGTACGCGAAGAGGGGACTTTTACCTATTATGGATTATCTAAATACTCTAGAATTTGACAAGCCTATTGAAGATATGCTCATGAGTGGTGATACTTTTGGCGAGTTTAGTTGTCTGACTGGTTATGCGTACAATGCCAGTATAGTTGCCATAAACCCAAGTAAGGCTTACTTTTTACCAACGGATGTTATTCATAAAGCTTGTGAGGTGTTTAATAATCCGGTAAGTGGGTTAGAGGCACGTATTTGGAAAAGTTGCTGCATAGGAGTTGCAGTTGCGTTGATGATGCAGGTCCCAGCCTATAGATCCTTCACGCAGGAGCAGATAAAAACGAAATTGTCTATGGCTTTCATGCCAAATTTACGCTGTTATAAGGTGTTTGCAATCAATGATTTGATTGATGATGTTATTTTGGTTTTGGGCTGTGTTGAGGACTATGATACTGGGGAAGTTTATAAGGCACCGGTGGTCATTGCTAGAACCGTGCAGAAGTTAGTTCTGTCTGGGGGTTTCTCGGCAGAAGGTGATGAGGCTGTACAAGCACGGTTGATGATTGTGCCCAGTGAACTGGCAACAGGGGTACAGATTATGGAACAAGAGGAGATTATTGGGGAGTTTGTGTCTCAAATTTCTAGTGGATGCCTGATGCATACATATGAGTTAAATATTAAGCGAAAGGATGAGAGGAAAGAAAGTTGGGAACAAGTGGAGGTGGATACGGTTGCATCATCATGTGCTTCTTATGATTGGTCCGATGATAAATTTATTATAAATTTAGATACAGTACAGGACAGTACAGAGTCTTCTGTATTAAATCCTGTAAGACCTCAGAGTAAGTGACTGAAAAACTCTGCAAGGATCATATTATCTTAGCAATAATATTCTATTCTATTTTTTAAATAAAATATGTAATGAAATTTTTTAATTTTGTTTCAGAAAGTGACTATTCTAAAACAATTCAAAACTTTGACGCATTGTCCGTTTCAAATAAGTAATTGGTAAGTGTTTTGACTCTTTGGCCTGCTCATTTATCAAAGTGTTTATATAATATCAGGTAATATCAAGATATGTTCATCTTTTTTGCTTTCTGGAACTTTAAGTTGACTTAAGCATTTATATTCACATAGTAAATTTGAATAGGATAGAAATTCCGAGCTTCGGGTAGGTCTTAGGATTCAAGATTCAAGTTCGTTTCGCGAAGGTACATACTGCAATATGCGCAATATCGCAATCATTGCATATAAATTTACTGGATGCGAAGATATGTTTACGGACGTCATCTTTCCTCGCAACTTGCATGCTTCTATGATTACAAATGAAATGCGAGAGAAGCTGGGAATATGATTATATGCGTGTCGCAAATGCAATTGAGAAGGTATATCACATTATGCATGCATTTGCAATAATCGCATTTGGCGTATGCGGAATTACATAGAATGCAATAAGATGCAGTAAGTTTACATTTCTCTGTTCCTTATTGTTAATAGTAACATAAAACCGAAGAATCATTTTATTTGAAATCACTTTGATTCTATTTTGAATAAAGTTTAATATATATTATAAATATTGCAAATAAAATGTAATATAAAAAATATTTTAGGACATGCTGTATATTATTCAGTTTTATTAACATTCATACTGTATATAAATTTATATGATTTTTTCTACATAGAGATTCGAAACGTTTCATTTTAGTGCACGGAAAGCGACATTCGGCGTGGCACAATCTGATATGAAGTCATTATCAGTGATTCGTCACATGCAGGTATTATTCACTTCGCATTTAGTCTGTCGCGAAAACAACAAACGAGCGGTGTTGTGTACTTGCGTTTCACGAGTTTAGTTTCGCTTAGAATTAAATTAATTAATCCGAATTGATATTTTATTACGCCGGGGGATAATTAAATTTATGCGTACAATCATTAACTGATTAATATTGGTTCCTGTGTGTAGTGTTGTGCAGTTTTTCCTTCGTCTGTGAGAGTTACTTCTGCTTGCAGCAATGTCAACCAATTTCAATAAATAAGGTAATTGTTTTTATTTGAAATTTAGAACAAAAAGAAATTACCTCCAATTTTATTTCCATCTAATTTGGAGTATATCTTCGTTTTCCGACGGCTGCTCGAGCTCAAGTTAAGCAAACTGTCAACGTTATAACTAGTTTTACTCTTCTATCTTGTAATTTATTGTAATTTATCCACAAAACATTAACTTAAATACTATAACCTATTGCATAATAGCAGTATTCAATTTTAGAAATTATAATAATAAACTAAAGTTCACGGTGAAACAATTGGAGTGGAAAAAGACCTCATTGTCTTGATACAACAAGTTCAGTATAATGCAAGATTCCTTGCGTTTAGATAAGCAATGGCCTTTCATTACCATACACAAAGATCGCATTCATCCCTCAGGGATGCTCTAGTTTGGTGCAAGTCGCTCCTGAATATTACTACACGACTAAACAAACACATGATGTGCGGGTTTCATTATCTTTGATTGTTCTCTCAAGCGTGGTTAAGATCATAGGGGTATATATGGAGTCTAGGATATTTGGTATCATTTGAATACACCTCAAATAAACCTTCCCTAATACGTTACGGAATAAAATATCTAAATACAAACAATAATAGCAAACTAGGAGAATTCGGGAACATTTATAATGTGGAACTGCTAGAACTCGTATAGTTTACTGTGATTTTCTATTTAGATTCGTGATAATTGTCACTGTTCTAAGCTAACCTGATAGTTGATAGTTGCAAACTAATATGCTTACAGTTATAATATAATTTATTTACATTGAACGCGAATTGGCAAATTTGGGTAGTTTATTGGGTTGAACAGATGGCGGCCAGGCGTGCGTTGCTGCATGCCATTTGTGAAATTGTCTAAAGTTTGTTTCGGTTTTAAACAAAGTTTGTATTAAAGTTTCCTTTCAACCAGATAGGGCTCCACTAACTCCAGTTTGCCTTTTCTTATTCTCAATCGATGCTATAATATAATCAAAAACATTTCTCATACAGTTTACAAACTGAAAACTAAGTTTAGTTGTCTATTAGGTGGTACTTGTAGATTGTAGTAAGGCAAAATTAAATAATATTAAAATATTATTATAAATTCATATTTAGCAGGCTTTATTTACATTGTAATATAGGGTATTATATAATTTTATTTTTTATATTAAATTTAAAAGTTATGAGATTGTGGAATGTGATTTATATTTTGTTAGTGCGACAAATTCTTATGGTTTGTGTTCAGAGGTGGTAGGAATTTTATTTTTATATGAATACCTAGAAATTAAATTTTGATTAAAGTTTCTATTGCTACTTTTTGATAGTTCTTCGTCGAGAATTTTGTGAATGCTTTTTTAAATTTTCATATATTCATTAATCGCTTTATAAGATATTTCATTAAAAGTATTTTTCCATTTTTATAACAAACCTAACCATTGTTCTATTTTTATTGTCATCCTAGTAAACGTGAGTCGAATACCTATCACACCTACAAGCCATACTTTATTTAAGTTATTTACGTAACACAAGCGACAAACAGAAACCTTTCGAATATTGCTTTAGAATTGTATCCATAGTATCCTAGCACAGTCTCCAAAATGAGATAGTCTCTTTCCCACAAACGGACAGACAATTCAAAGGAATTCTATAGAATTGTATAGAAAATGCAGGAGGATGAAATTAAATCGTGGCGAACATTCGATTTCATTCAGCTTGCAGAATAACCTGAATCCACTGTATCCCGATTCCCCATCTAGCTATACACTATATCTTTGCTGCAGAATAAAAAAAAAATCGGGGAAAAAACAGGAATTATAGAGATAGTGAACGCGACAAAAATGCTGCGTGAGCTTTAGGAAGATAGAGAAACGAAGGAATGGCACACAATTCGCGTCGGACACAATTGTGCGAAAGCTATCCTGTAATAGAGTCACGTAGGAGGCGCGTGGATCTCTCGCACAGGCCACTATTTCAATTTCCACATGTTTGCGTCCGCGAGGCGGGAAGAGTTAGATAGTAAACATGTGCAAATGGAAAATTAAATGGAGGAGGTTCGGATGCATTATATCCATGGAATAATATCACGCTCACGTTGGCTTTATGTCTGGTAAAATCGATGTGTTATTATCTCACGTTTCAAGTATATATGATTCTGGATTCGGGTGCTTCTATCATCATATTTCCAAATGTTGCTATTTTCAACTTCTGTTTCCTTCCAATGTATATATTCTTGTCATTAAGATTCAATTTCAATTTATATTTCAAATTTATTATTATCGTACTTCCTTTATAACGCTATCAATTTGCTCTTTCCACACATAAATGCCCTAAAATCTTATCTCACGTGTACTGATGATATGTGCGAGATTTATAGAATTTCCGAATTTTCCTCATTACCGTCGAGCAAATATCTTTCATGTTATCTACCCTACCCATCTACAACTAAAGAACAAACAGTTATTTTAAATGGGTTCAACGATAGTTTTCGTTTCGAAAAGCTTAAATTCCACATGAGCTATACCCAGATACACAATTAACAAACCCAAATTAAGGAATACCAACAGACAACAGAGTTCTATCTGCGGTTGAGGAGTGG
The DNA here is from genome assembly GCA_030264695.1 of Lissagria laeviuscula. Taxonomy (NCBI): domain Eukaryota; kingdom Metazoa; phylum Arthropoda; class Insecta; order Coleoptera; family Staphylinidae; genus Lissagria; species Lissagria laeviuscula. The sequence continues at coordinate 4,129 of JARJDU010029689.1, read as the reverse complement.
GAAGAGGGCACGATAGTAATAGGTATAGCAGGTAACAAATAGCAAACAGCGAGTTCCGTCATAGTTTTACCTTGGGCGGTTATCCTGCGGTTAACGCATTTAAACCCCTTGATTGTGAGAAAGGTGAAACGCTAAACGATGTTAATTATCATGGGAGGTCTTTTCCCTTATGCGCATAATGTTATAATGTTGCTAAACTGCCCTAACGTGCTATAGTGCGCAACGTGGTAGAACTCATATACTACGGGCATGTGCTACCCACATAAAATGCTTTAGTTTTCGGTTTTCGGTTTTAGTTTCGAGGTATTATGCTTTTGCTTTTCTTGTTGCGTTGGGGATTTTCTGTTACCGGTATGGAGTATGCACGTAAATATTTTGAGAGCCAGAGTAGTTCTTTTTTTTTTTTTAATTAAAAAAAAATTGTGCATATTGTTTAAAATGCGATAAATTTTTGATTTCATAAACATACTCAAAGATGATATTCTTTGCTTAAAAATTGTTTCCTTTCGCCTAATAGTAAAATCTGTTCTTAAAAGGAGTCAAAACTTGGTAGCACGTCTAATTAAAAAATATTGCTTTTCCACTTCTGTAATTTTACAATTTAACATTTCAAATTATACAATTTGTATCCCTATATTGTAATTTCCTTTATGTTACCAATTGGAACAGAAACTGACATAGTTTGTGGTTAGCGTAACTCATTCTAGAACTTATATCCGTGCACCTCATCCGCCCAATTCACCCACTTCTAAAGCAGTAAACGATATTCCGTACACTTTTCCCAGTGATCTATACGATCGAAGTCGAAATTTCCTTCGCCATTCAGAATATTTATCTCTCTCCCAAACGCACTAACTGTCATTCCGAGATAATTTAGGTTTATCCACCTTGCGCCTTTCGCTATGCGCCACACCCCTTGTTTTATCGCCGTTTGCTATAATACGAAGCTAGGCTAGCTATGGATGTAATACACGTGTAATACGGTAATTGTATAACGCCGATTGTATTGGAAACGACGAGGAACACATGACTTTTATTAGGATTTACTAGATGATGAAACTAATTTTTTAGGGAAGCTTTAGATATACAGGGTGTCTATTTCTTTTAGAATATATAACACTTTAAACTTATATTATAAATACGATGCAATTAATTAAACTTTTAAATTTATGTTAATACTTTAAGATTAGAAAATAATTAAGTAAATTCATTATGAAATAGAATAGAAATAAAATAAAATTCCGGCAGAAATTGCTTATCTAAATTGTATTTCACAAAAATAACAAGGTTAATATACTTTTGGAGAAATACCCACATATAAAATAAACATCCCTAAAGCTCCTATAGTCTTTAAGTAAACCAAACATTAGGGTATTGTGTGCTTTGCCTGAGGAGGCGGCGATGGCCCAACTTAGTCGTTTCGGGATACATGGCGACGACGACGACGGTACAATGTTGTTTCAATTAAAATTTAATTACGCGGGAGTGCCGTGTCGCTCTAGCCACAGCGCCGCTATCAGCAGTAACATCACGAGGCGACAGGGGCAGGCTTTTCGTCCTTCGATGTCGTCATCGTTGTCGCCGTTGTCGTTCAACTTCCTTCCGCTTAACCGACCACATAACATAACATTAACAATTTCAACCAGGCAACCTGACTACCGTATAAGATGTACTTACCAGACGATGGGCTGTTATATTATTTCATTAAATAACTGTTTTAATTTGAGATTATTTGTAAACATAGTGCTTCTAAAATTAGAAATGTAGGAATATATAAATGCACGGATTTTCTAGCAATTTTATTGTCTATAAATCTCAAAAATATTTAATTGTGAATAAATGAAAATTACAGAAAATGCGTATATATTCGATATGCAAACGTAATTCGTTTTTAACTCCTTAAGCGCTCTTGCTCTTCGTGCATTCGATTAATCCCTTTGATGTCGATCACATGCACGGCCACTTTGTGCGAACGAGGTGAGTGGTTGGCTTTGGTTTTGGAAAATGTCGAGGAAAATTGATGCGACGCGCGCACAGCTATATATGCGTTCAGGGTAATACATGCACATACTGTTTACCACACAAACGCGATTGATTGCCTTCATGTGGAAGCGACTACGAATCACAGAAACCGAAATCGCATCAATCTAATCAACTCGTGCAGTGCGCTACGAAACTCTGATGATTTGCTAAATGCTGAACGCCATCGACAAGACCAAATCAGCATTTATTACATTTTCTTCCACCAGTTCCATGTAGTTAGGGGTTTTATTCAATGTCGACGTTTCCGTATTTAGCATAAATTCCCTTCCGTAGAGAGTTTTACAAGTTAAGGGTGTGCATTGATTGAAGTAAAAAACTATTTAGATAAATATATTGTATGGTGTAAAATATATTCGGAATTTTTAAATATTTTTAAAGCTAAAACTTAATATTCAGTGATAGCAGCCCATTTGCATGCAATTTACGCATTTAAGTTTCCTCTCAAGAGCTTTAAAGTTTCATTAAGTTCTTCAAGGTTTTATCGAGCACACACATCTCTCGCATTTTTAACTAAACTAAACTTTTAACTATTCCAACACGCCCCAAGAATTTATTACAATTACCCTTGCTTGGTTACTCTACTACTGGCAGTAATCACAAACTCTATACCATTGCGAACAACAAAAAACATTAATATTAATTAACTAACAAAACATTCTAATGAATTCCTAGAATCACTTAATTTTTTCTTGAAATATAATTACAAGTTACGTTTGTTATAATGCGTGCAGATAGCTAGGTTCCTATCGGGTAATTACACAAAGAAGAAAAAAAAATCATATAACCATTTCTTCTCTGGACTATTAAGCAAAACAATTCCATCTGTCCGTTAAATTCAATTGCAACTTAAATTAGTGATAATGTTAATTAAACTCACTGCAAACTTTTCCGAATAAAACATAAAAAAGGGGAAAATCTTAATCTCTCTTCTGTATTTTTCCTTAAGATCCTGATGATTTTTTTTTCTTTGCAAATGCTTGACTTTATATCTTTATTTAAGTTCGTTTAGTTCATCTTACGCAATGGGGAGACTAATTAAATGTTTTAATTAAAATCTAGATCGGCGGGTGGTGACTGCAGAGATTTAGGACGGGCGACTGCGAGCGGGTACGGGAGCGAAGCGTCAAGGGAAAATATCTGCTTTATTGCTTATCAAGAAATATTTGTTTTAAGAAAGTTGCAGTTTTCTGCGACGGAAGCCAATATTTATTTTTGCACAAGCAAATAAATAAATAAATAGATCGATAAGGAGGGTTTAAAGCGATACAAATAAGTATTATTTTCAAGAGTTTCAGAGCATATTTTCTTTCTCTGACAGAATGACTATAGATGATGAAAGAGTTGTCGGGTCACTGGTTTCTCACCAATTTTGTAGGAAATATACCAGATTTAACATGAAGAAGATGTTTATGAATCTCAACTGTAACGCAGTTTTATGGTCGTTTTATGTGTAATAAATCAAAAATGGTGCTTCGTAGACTACAGGGGCGGCAAGTTAATAATACTAAGTAAATTTGGACAAAAAGGGTTTAACGATGCTTGCCTGCCTGTTTGCTACGCTGTTATATTATTAATAATTTCTAATGAAAGATGAAAATTTAATCTTAGCAACACTGATTTTCCTTTGTTTTCATTTTAATCGTAATTGTACATGCACTGATTATAAAAATATTTTAATTATTGCTATATTCTGTTATATACTAATTTAAAATAAACTTATCTAGCAATATTAACATAACCCATAATTAGAAATTTCGTACATTTTGCGGTATTTTCGTTCAATTTTTTTGTGATATGACCAAAAACGAATTCAAACTGCAAATTTCAACGTCATACAGACGTCTGGGGAATAATAACGATAATAAAGTGGAAATGAGCGTGGATCCTCTTTGCGCGTCGTCCTTCTCGTCGTGCACTTCCTCTACCGTGGTCGAATATAGATCGTGTCGAAAACGAATTTCGGGCATCCCTTGATTCCATGATTTTAATGAATATTCATTCGCGATTCTACCGTCTTTTCTATTGCGCATACCAACACCGTCGCATACCAACTAACCAAGGGATGAAATGAATCTTTCTCGGTGTT
>JARJDU010029638.1:0-20317 GCA_030264695.1 Lissagria laeviuscula | reverse complement strand
TAGGGCTGCTTATCATTTCGCATGAACGTAATGAATTACCCGTTTCTATTTTCATGCATAATAATATATCTCTCCTGCAGAGAGGAGAAGAGCAAAGCATTTATTCATCTATTATCTTTAGATGACGCGAATGTAGGTACGTACGTGTACATCCCTAGCATTCGCAACGAAACGAAGATTAGATTATTTTATTGTAGCAGGAAAATATGTACGTTTGATGTCGTATAAAATAAAAAAAGAAGAAAGTTGCGGGTGGGGCGATTAAATATTTTTTAATACTTAGCTTAATTTTTGGAAAGATATATCAAAGATTGATTCAGTTTTCTGTTAAATTTGTTGTTTAAATGCTGATTTAATAGCTGCAATCAGGTTTGAAGCTAGTGTCATAAGCGACCCCGGCAAGTTTTTTTTTTGCGTGCCGTGCCGTAAGTAGCTACTTGCTTCGGTGCGGTTCACAACCCAGAGTCGCCAAACTCAAGATTCTGGATCTAACAGTCTTCACTGGACTGGACTATTAAAAATATACATAATTATAAGAATCAAACTAATAACATACAAACTATCTAAATGCAAATATTTATATCTATAATGAAAGAAAATGCTTGAGTAGATTAACAAATACTTTTGCACTTAACAGCATTCATTTACCTCAGCATTCATACATAGCGCCGAAAATGAATTCCCTCACTCGCTCGCTCATTCACTCAGTTGCTTGTTGTAATTTGCCATATTATGTAGTTTTGTTCGGTTTGGCACTGGCAAAGTGGAAAAGTGGTAAAGTGAAAAGTTAAAAAGTTTTATAAGCGCTGCGAGCAGCAGCCAGCGAACTGTGGCAAGCGCGAACGCACGCGAATATTTCAAGCTCGAATAGACGGACGGACGGTTTAAAAGCGTTTGTGAGTTCTGCTTCTATCCTCGCTAAGTGTTGATACAACTAAATATATTTCAAATTTCTCAACGAAATGCCAAAACACCACCACCTCCTGCCTAGCTCTAGATTTTAGATACAACTTGCACTTACAAGCACAAGCACACATTGAACAAAGCAAAAACTAAAATCAAATAAAACAAAAATTAAAGGAAGCAACAAAAGCTTTTCTATTATATTATGAAATATAACATTTGAATTTTGCATGGCTAACTATCAACATGAATTTTATTTAAATTAATTGCGCGTTGTTGTTCTTCTAGTCTAAATTGGTATGAAAAGAGAACGATATAGACAGTCGCTGTGTCACTGTTCTATTTGCTTAGCAACATTTGCATTCGCATAAAATCAAATCCTAATTATCGTTACGCATTAAGCACTAATTAAGGCTCTAATTAAAAGTGTAAACGTTTTATTTCTGTCTACTGTCGCGCTCGTGTGTATGAATGACATAGAACACACTCGGTGGACTTTGAGGACGAGGACGAAGAACATCATTAAAATTAATTGCTCAAAAATCACAATCTCCAAACCAAATTCTCGTCGCACGCCCAACATATATATATATACATCTCGCGCTCGCCGCATTCACTCAATCTTTGTTTCGTTCCTTGTTCCGAGATATCTTGCATCTTCCTGAGGCTGAGCTGCTATATTCGCTTAATATTCTAAAGGTGGCTCTACACATCCGCTGTTCGCTGATTACCGTTCTAAAGAAGTCTTGCTTTAAAAAAAAAAATTGTTGTATCAATATTTATAGGCCTATAGTTAAAGAGTTTACATTTATTGTGAGAAAAATTATGTAATCAATATCTTCCGTATCAGTCACCTGAGATTTTTTTAACGCTTGCTTTGCTATTCAGCAAATACCAAATACTTGGTACTCCGCGCAAGTGTAGAGTCACCTTAAGAAATAATAACTCTTCCTTTTTGTTGGTGTCTAGACACAAGAAAACTTACTTGGACTCTTCCGTCTTACTTTAAACAATGAATTTCACATAAGTACTACGTGCACTATCCACATACTCATTCAAAGCCGTGTAAGACTTGCGCGTTGATAGATAAATACAATGTGATGAGTATAAAGAGTAGATTGAGCATGGACACTGGAGAGATATTACTCGGCAATTATAACGAACAACATACAACAATTTAAGAACCAATTAGTTTCGTATTTATAATAGACTGATGGTCATGTTTCCGATGTCAATTTATATTCAAAAATAATTAATTATCTAGTTGAAAAAATATGTAATTGATGTCTGTTATGGTTTTTCTACTTCTTCCAACAACTTTTTTTCGTTATTATGCTTTTGTTTAAGGTGTACGCCAAATAGGTTCCTTATAAAGAAAAAAATTGGATTCTAGATATCAAACTACAAAAATTGTTTATATGTAAACTTCATTTGAATGTATTTAAGTTAAACATCATTTGAATGTATTTAAGTTTAAATTAGTGGTGAGTAACCTATGACTCAATATAATTCTCTTTTACTTAAAGGAAATAAATATTTGAGCTAGTATTACTTGATAGATACATTCAGTATATAAATTTATAATCGAGAGTTTTAGATTACTTGCTCTCTGAGTGCTCTCAAAATCTTTTAATTAATAATTAGATTTCGTACGCACGGGCGAGGCGACTAGTTTGATTGGAACGTGCACGCAATGCATATCATTGTCTGAAGATTGATTAAGACTTTCTTCTCTTTTTTTCGTTCGCTTTGTAGAATAGTATAAGGTTAATTTACATTATAAGCTTATAATAAATATTTTTTAAATTAAAACTAATTAGTAAATCAATAGTAGATATCTTAACAAATAATTAATTCGTTTGTTTTTTATTTAAACATTGATAAAGTATCACAAGTATTTCGAAAATTTGGTGATTTCAGTTACATGTATGGGAAATTGGCTAAAAGTACAAGTCTAGGAAGTCCAGGCAGGCGTAGTAACATGTGCCGGTGTAATCAAACGTTATATCTGGCAGTAATGATAGCAACCTCCGATGCCTAATCATTTTATTGTGTGTGATAGTTTATTAAAAGCATACAATGTAAATGGCACTTTATTACATCGAAGATAGATACACTAACACATGCAAAACACAAATTTAACTTATTAATCAAAACCGTGCCCGTTTCCTTTCTTCTCCTTCGTGCGGATTCACGAAAACTTAAATTAACTAAGCAATATATAGTTTTCATTGCCAGGACCGCATCTACCAACTATTGTACCATTCTGAGTCTGTATTTAATTACACAAATTGATATATATCATCATTAATTACTAGAATTTTCAATTGTATTCTTAATATCAAAATTGCTTACATTCTTTTTTTTAAATCTTTCCGAATTAAAATGTGTCATAATATTATTTAATAATTGATGTAAATGATAGCATTTTGCTTATGAATAGCACGTAGTAATAAATACGGTACTGATATTACAGTCGGTGTAAAGCAATGGCAATTGTAATACTAATCGAGCAAAGGCGCACCGCGACTCGCGCCTGGCATTCTAGACTCGTAGTCCTATTCCTGCACATAGAGCCCGAGAGCGAGACACGTAAATGAAGCAATTATAATTTAGACGTTTTAATCTAATTTGAATTTTAATTATTACGGCCATTGAGGTTTTAACGTTTAGTACGTATTCAACGTTCACGCGAGTTGGCTGGCTGGGTAGGACAAGAGGCGCAAGAAGGAGTGTCGTATACGCACACGTATATGAGAGAATGAGATGCAGATGGTAGACAACACAATCGTTTCATTTCATTTTATTCCATTCCATTTGTGGCAGCTGATGTGTTAGTTAAATTAGTATTAGTTTAATAGTTTTTTCTGCGTCTCACACAGGGTGTAGCCGAACCGATTTGTTTTCATAATTTATGGATACTTTCGTTGTAGTATTTGTATTAATTTTCAACAGATTTTTTTGTCTTTTATTCTTATGCTGGCTGTTTCTCCTTCTCTCTGTCTCTTGTGGTTATAATTACTTAGGCTATGTTCTTTCGCGCTAGTTGTTAATTTATTGCTTTATTATTAGTAATATTCGTGGTAATGGCTTTATTAATGCTGTAAGTATTTTATTAAGCAGTTGAATAACTTAAATAACTTTCTGCCTGCGAGTTATGCAATCGGGGACAAAGCGTCAGTTTCGAATTGTTAAATATTTTAATTTTGATGGAATATTAAGTAAATTAGTTAAGAGCCAGAGTCATTAGTATTATGTGTAGATTTGCTCGTAAATGTAGGAAATCTTCGTTTTATTTACAGTCGTAATTGTAAATCCATCGTAATCTATTGATAATTAGTTTTGTTGTGTTATAGTCATTATAATTGACTTTTTATTTTATATGAAATATAATTGTTTTGATTAGTTATAGTATTTTGTATAGTTATTCTTGTAAAGTATGAGTATAGTTACTATATTATTAGTAATTGTATTCTGTAATTAAGTGTGAGTTATTAACTCTGGAATTTGTTTATTTATTTACAATTTTAGTGCTTGAAGATGTGGTTTTTTGTAAAGATTTTTAAAGATAATTATTAGTTAGGTTTACAGTAGGTAATAAAATAGACAATAGGTAAATTGAAGTGTGGATTATTTGATATTTTTGCAATTATACATGTCTGATGTGTTAATCCGATCGGCCACCAAGCCATTAAGTAGTTTTTACTTTACGGATCTTTCACTATTTAATACCAGCTACTTTTGAGTATTTGCTACTTTTTGGTATCTGCTTCTTTTTCGTATCTGTTACTGTTAGGTACTCGTTTCGCAGCGGGAATGTTGTAACTTACAAACAGTATCCTAATCCCACTAAGTTGCACAAATCTCTACATTGTGCGGCTGATATGATATATCTGAGAAGAGTAGCAGGAAAAACTGAAATTGACAGAATTAGAAATGATGAAATAAGGAAAGTATTATAAATACAAACTATTCATGAATTTTTTGCAAAGCGACATTTTAGTTTGTCGGGACATTTAATAAAAATCGAAGAAAATGTGCAAATGTGCAAGTTGTGTTAAATATATTTTATTAATTATAAGCGAACTTTTATTAATTTTGTATTGGCTTTTGATCTTATTGGTAGAAGGCATACCCTTTAATTCGTGTGAAAGTAAAATCATCAAGCAAACATCAACTTATTAAAAGTTTGCACAGTTTTACAAATTGTCTGCTTTCTACGCTCAATAGAGGGGTGAAGAGGGCAGAAATATTTATTGTTGATACATCATTCAATAGAGAATTAAAAGAGCTTTTGGAATATTTGGTGTTATTTATATTGGCGGATGTGGAAATGATCAAAATGTGAAGAATTGGTTCATACGCGAATTTACTCTTTAGTTAATTGAAAACGGGAAAGTGACGTTGAACATTTCGATAGAGAAATAAATGAGCTTTTAAAATACATACAATTTTTTGAATTTCTTTATAAAACATGAAAGTTAGTTTCCATGGTTGGAAAAAATTATGATTAACTATGATTACCCGAACCAAAAAAATCATGAAGTTTACATCTTACGACAATTTGGCAAGTCCTTTTGATAGTAAAAGTTCGACCCCATTTTCTAATAATAAATTGATGTATATAGGTAATAAGAGTATGTGTAGTCACGATAAAAATAATCCTTCGAATGCTAATGCCGACTCATATTAAGATATTTTCGCCTGTTTTTATATGGAGGTAATAAATAATTCGACCATAAATGATAATGGATAAGAATCCTCTTATTTTGCTCTTTATCTAATAATCCCATAGACCTTATGACCTAACTTATTGACTTATAGACCTAACACTGTCTGAAAATCTTATCTCCTACACTGTCACTTTTTTCTCTAAAAACAAAAATTAAAATTAATAAATATATGCATACAGCAACAAAAAGTGTCAAACAAAACCAAATCCCATCTTTATAAACCAAAATTATCTGCGCAATGCGAAAATTAATAATTTCAACCACCCATCGAGTTCACTTCACGTCAACGTAATTCACTTCTTCGCTCCTCCTTATTATTAGTTTATGCCATATCTTCATTATTCCCGTTCCGCGCATTTCTTTCTCTCTTATTCGCATATAATAGGCGCACATTTTCACAAACATGCCGCTCTCCTTAATTATTAATTAAAACGAGAGACTAATTATGAGACTGTGCGCAATAGATTATAATTATAAATGGAGGAGAGTTTCGAATGGCGAGTCCTTGCTGGCACGTTTCGACTGTAGCGCGCACAAGCGGCGCGAGAGAGAAGGAAAAGCAAATAAAAGAAGTAAACAAACAAATCAGTCGGCGTATAATGCATATTGTGAGGTCTCATTAAAACATTCATTTATTAATTTTATCGAAAACCTTTAAGGCAACAACCAAACGAACTACATTCTGTCGGAGGAGCAACAATTTCTTGGAACCGCTTAGATTGTGTAAGATTTTAATTACTCTTGCAGTTATTAATTATTTGTTTATTGGCTATGTTATTTTGTTACTTGGATTATTAGTTATTCTTAGACTTTGTAATTATTGTGCGTCGTCATTATTCGCGATTCGGACGGTATTGTCGTTACGGATAGATATTTAATTAGCTTCCTCATTATAATTACATGTAATTGTAGCTGTAGCTTGAAACAGAGCATCAAGTGAGTTTATTATGTCAGCTAGCTAGTTTTTTCCATGTGAAATTCTGCAATTATTATTACCGGAGGAAAATCACACACCGCAAATACCACACAAACCCACAATAAATAAAGAAAAGCAATTGTTGTCTTAGACCAGCAATGTAAAGGCTTATCGCACTAGTGGCACAACGCAGCCCTTCAGTTAATTAGCATGCCGCTTATTAACGTCGGCCTCCTTCCGTACCGTATCAACTTTTCTTCTCTCACCCTGCACTTCTAAATAAATTTGTGTATTCACGCGTACACGAGTAAAAAACGAATGCATACAAACACTTGCACATACATAGCGTGAGTTGAGCTAGTAGCTCCCTTTAAGTGTGTCCATTGAACGCGAGCAAACACGCGTGGCGCACGGTCTTAATTTGCGCCTCGTAAACCGACTGTTTTTGCAAACGCTTATCGCACCGCCCGCGCCCGCTAGTTCGCAGCTTGTTGCTGCCACCTGAATATTGTTTGCAACTCAACAACCGCGTGCATATTAGCTACGCAGGTTATTACACGCATTGCAGTTGTTGTTTGGTCGTGTTGCGATATACCTGCGATTCGCCGCAGCCTGTATATGCGTGCATGCAATCTAAATATTCATATATAAACACTTCCTTTCCGCCTACGATCTACATACAGCAAGCAAGTATCATGTAGATAAACTTCTCTTATTCGCCCGCCGCCTGCATGCTGACGCGACGACGAGGACGACGCCGCCGATGCACTCGTCGGCTCATCCCCCTTATTCGCTTCGTTAGTGGATTCCACTCCTTGTTCGTTAGTTTAATTCCTTAGTTAAAGGAACTCTACGCATGTACCAAAAATATTTGCCAGCCACTAATGAACACGTGCATTATTACACTGTACAAGTATAGACAGTCTCGGATTTAGGAAATTATTTAGACGTAGTAAGATGAATATGTTCGATTTTGAAACTTTTGAAAGTTTGACTCTGTGGACATTAACATTACACTGTTATTCATACATAGAGACTTTATGTTATCCACGTGTTATATAATTATCTACATAAATCATATAAATCTATATATCATGTATAAATATAGCCTTTAAATTTTATTTTCGTTTTATTGTTATTGTTTTGGTTTATTATTTATTGTTTTATAACTGAAAGGGGTGCACTCTATCACGCTAAACTTAACATCCTAATGCGATAATAATGATAATGGTAATCATTATGTGCTATATTTATAAGAGTCAGCACGTTGCGGCGCTCGGCCCAAAACAACACGCCTCGTGCTTTGTGCTTTAGGGCCAGAATGCTGGCCTAGCTTGGCTTTGCCGCCGTCGAAGAAGAAGGCTGGATGGCTGGCAGGCTGGTGGCCTGGCGGCTGCAGGTATAAATTATAATCGTTTGGAATGTGTCGGACAAACTCCATCGCTCTTGCTGCCAGCGCATTTATGCATTCTCATATGTACACACGTTCTTCGCACATGTGTAGATAATATAGTGTGGAGTATTTAGGCTGTAATAATAATAGGCACGCACGCATCATGCCATCGCGCGTTTGATTTATTCATTTTGCTGGTTGCCTCGCGGGGCGAAATTCTTCTTGCGATCATCAGTTTTTTATTCCAAAAATATGATTTTTTTTGTTAATGCATCTTGGAAATAAATGATAATTGCAAGATTAAGGTAAAATTGATTATAAGAGCAATCTTAAGAGGTTCATTTACCTCTAAATTGGTAAAGGGTACTCCATGGCAGCGCCGTAACTAATTGTGATCACACTAATCAAGCTTTTTTTTTAAAAAAAATTGTGTAATTTTATAGGCGCTCTAATCTATGCTCCTATCGTTTATCGTTTTTTTTTTAAATTTTGAATCGAAAATATTTTAAAATTAATTTAGAAAATCCGAGAAACGTACTTTAACTTTAGCGGCTTATATATCGAGTTGATGGCAAAAATCGCAAATTCGATCAAGATACGAGCGTATATTATTAATCGCTTAATAATGTACTTTTCGAATTTTGTAAAAATATCAATTAACCTGGCTGTAATCAGTCACGAGCCGAAAGCAAATTTTTGTAATATTTACTCAGGCCCTAGTCATCTAAATCCAACTTTGTATTGCTGTCCTTTATTTAGAACATACGCGGCAATACGCATTCGATCATACCTTTTCCTTGCTGCCCGCTTTTGCCCTACCTCCCGCAGAAACAGTTCGTCGGGTAAATGAGCCTCTTATGATAGAATTGAAGAGATCAATGACATTGAAAGGAATGCTAATTCGATCAAAAAATTATCTCTCAATACTATTTATCTTATCAATTTTTAATTTAATGATAGATAAGAAAGTTGGGGTTTTTATTTTAGAAAATATTTAATCATATAATGTATAATCAAATTTAATGTGATATGCGCTACATATGTCTCATAATATTGTATATTTATATAACAATTGTTTATTGAAATAATTTTGCAGTTTGCCTGAAGATGTCTCGCCGTGTTCGGTTTCTTACGAAAAATATGTCGATTGATAATCAGGTGCGACACGTGCTTTCAAATTTGTCGAACGTTTTAGTTCTTGTAATTGGTGTGATTACACGTTAATAGTTGATTCATCTTCAATACTTACTAATACCTGAGGATCATACTATGCGTCATTGCGGGCCATTACTAAGCCATTGCTAGTTCTAATGATATCTTCAAACTTCAAACTGATAAATTCAAACTAAAGAAATTAAATAAAATTTAAATTTAAGGAATTACTAATTCATTTAACCTTTCTGTTCTAATTATCAATTCCCGATAAACGATCTACCTATTATAAGAACTCATTGAAAAATATAATTTTCTCTTTTTTCTCTATTTGTTCCCTTCCAATCTAATGTAATTGAAACCTATTTGTTTCAAATATAACAAACAACATAATACCGCGAGTACATTTCCGTGTCATTTGTTTATTGTATTCAGTCTTTGTTTATTCATAGGATTATAGTTACAAAGGCAGCGTGAAAGTATGACCTGTCGATGTGCAGAGCGAGCGCAAGTGCACGCAATAGGTCTTGAAAGACAATGTCCAATAACGCGCATAATTGTCCGCGACTTTATGTTATGCATTTGCATACCACTAGCCTGAAAAAGCACGTGGATTGTGTTACACGTCGCGCGTATTTAGCGTGGTGCGCTTTTGATGTGCTCATTGTATGCAAGTTGTTCACATTCGTCGCGGCTCTCCGCTTCGAGGACGTAAGAAACAGGTGCGCAAGGTAGAGGAGCGGTATGCATCTTATCCAATCTTCTACCTAACAGAGCACTAAGAGTCGATATGACCGATTCGATTTGATTCGATTCAGCAAGCCTTAAGGTGAGCTATGATATTGCTGCATGCCTTAAGGTGAGATATTGCTGCATGCTTTAAACAAGATGCAAGAAGCACACGCACTAGTTGAAAAAGATATGGTAATGATATCTCTGAATGAACCAGTTACATTTAATTAAAATATCTGTAATTATAACAAAAAGTTGTGGGTGTAATGAGTGACTGACTGATTGTATTGTCAATGTTCCAAATATTATGAGTAGATTGAAGAAGAGAAAAGTAAGCGGCAACAAGGGCCCAATATAAGCGGTTTCGACGGTTGGCCTTAGACATTCCGGTATGCGAACAATTTCGATTAAAGTTGCGTCGAACAAGACTGTGTATAACCTCCGAGTGAGAAGGATCAGATCTTCTTAGCTGAGCCACAGCCAGCCTCTCTGTGTGTATGCATATACCTTTTCACTCCTGCTATTCTCGCCAATTCCGAGGCGTGCCAAGCTCACTTCGGTTCCCTTCTCATCTCAAGTATTGTTAGACACTTAAATCTCCGATTGGGTGACTAATTAAATCTTCAATTATGCAAATTTACATTGATATAATTGATATAAACCCGGGAAGAACTATTACAATAGCTTTACCAATTGACATTGATTAACCTCAAAATTCAATCTCTATCTTACTATTTTTTTATCTCTCTCTCTCTCTCGACTTGGTGTAATCGGATAGGGAATCTCTCGAGCCGTGCGCAAGAAACCTATCGATGAATCCACCCATATGTCATCAGCATGACACAATAAATACAAACGAATTAAAGAGGATGACTTTCAGGTTTTCAGGCCTGCCCCGTATCGAAATAATATAATAATCCATTCAATAAAGATCCATGATTTATCAGTCATTTTTTATCGGCTTGTTTAATCATCAGTACAGCGTTTAATGTAACTTAATAATTCCAATTAGTCATTGATATTGTATATTCCCATAAATACGCATTACATAAGTAAATCCATAAATGATTATCACTATTTAATATTATTTGAATTATATGTTGCTTGTTAATTATGTATATTATTAAATATTATAATTTCTGTTTCATGAATAATAATAATAATAATAATTTTTGTTTTGCATCTGTAGTAAAAGTACATTATCTTTGTGTTTTGACGTGTTTAACGTCTTTAAAATGACTATACAGATTAGAATTTTTGCGTTAAAGGCTGTCTTATTTTTCAAAGTTACAGCGACGGAAAAAGTTTAAATAAATGTTATAAGAGAGGAAATTTATTCCAATTCAATCCTATTTAGGCAAACAATTCGCGTTCGCTGTCCTTATCGTGTGGCTGTTGTAAAATTGATAAAAATTGTTTTTCAAAGTTTTTTAAAGTAAACATCAATGTAGCTTTGAAACGAAACTAGATATAGACACGAGTTTGGTTTCTACGGGTAGATCACAGCGAGGACTTCTAATTATGCTTAACATATTTACAAATTATATCACCACTTAAACGTAATTAATAGAAACGCAGGTATAGAACGGGAGAAGTTGTGTCTTTGCACTCCAAGGAATACGTTTGATTCGTTTTTTTTATGTTCGAAGTGTGTCGGTGTGTCAATTCCTTTGATAGGTTTTGTATAAACAGACAAACTCATGTAAGACAGATGACATTTGAAGAGTTTGGAAGTTATTTGGTAGTAAATAATTTTTCATCGCTGAAACGTAAACAACTTGAAACTTTAAAATTACAACAATTGCAAGATAAGTAATGACATTAAAAATTGCGTTAAAAACACCAACGACTGAGGTAGTATCTACAATACTACCTATCCCAATTTTAAATAGATTTGGAGATAAGAACTATCCGTTTTTGAAAAATTTAATGAAGTCAGTCTTGTGTGGTCGAACAACAACAAATTTTTGCAAAGTTTGATGTTGGAATTCCATATCACAATCACTGTCTCAACCACTTCTGTCATGGGAACGATTGAATCATTTTTTTTTTTCAAATACTTAAAATAAAACATCTGATGTTGAAATAAAATAATATATATGCTTGGTTTATATTTGGCAATACTATGGATGATTGTTTCAACCGTGAATGGTTACTATAACGCCATATTTTAACAATACACATATAATGTAATTTTTGTTCTAACTAAGAGTACGTATACAAATGTCACTGCAAGAGTCCGGTATATTGTAATTTCATTGAAGCGCATCGTGGCGTGAAATTTCGTGTTTTTCAAAGTTTAGCACGTCTTGTTGTTTTTTTTTTTTTTGCTTCCCGACTTATTTTTTTTTGTAACTCCTGCTGTTATTTTTGTTTGTTTCACGATGCTTTATGCCGATAAGCACGTTTAAACGCGCTTGAAAAGAAGAAGTCTTTTGTACTTTTGTGAAGATGATGTACTCGGTGCCTCCCACTCCGATCAACACGTTCAGTACACTCTTTATTCTTTAGCTTTGTCTTTTTGTTGTTTTTTTTTAGCTTACTGTACTAGTACAACCACCATATTATTATGAATCACAATCAGAATCGTTATGCATGAAATTTAACTGTACTTGTTGTAGATAGATGTAATCAGTAAATAATCACCAAGAGACTGTTGAATGTTGAAGGATTCAGCTAATACTTTACTTTTTAGGAAATTAAATTTTTTCAACAATTTATGTTTATACCGTGTATAATATTTGCACAATAACAATTAGAATAACAATAAGCAATCACATAGCTGTGATGAGACTAGATGAAAATGATGATTATAGAGAAGATTGAATATTAAAGAGTTTCAAAGCCTTGAAGAAGACATGGTGTCGTGTCATTAACCTGAACTTATGTAAAAACTTGACTTTGTTTTAATATAAATATACCAATAAAGTAATTTTTTTCTATTTTAAATGATTCTCGCATTAGTAATAGACTTGATTTCGTTTATGATGTGCGTTTCGATTTTCGGGTTTGGCCCATGCCTTCGTGAATATATTTGCAATTGCGTATTATAGCAATTAGGGCGCAGCATCCCATTGCCAAATGCTTGGCGCGGCGTATCCGCCCTCTCCGGTCAGCCTCAGCCGCTGTCAGGAGATTAATGCGACTTTGCAATTAATGATATTCCATGAGGATAATTTAGTTTAGTGCATCGGTAAACGCGTAAACGCGCAGGTGGATTTATTACAATGAATTTATTTGCGCATTCATGTTGACCCTGTTGGTCAAACTTTCCTGACTGCGGTGTACAGTTTGCCTGAATTTTAGCTGTTGTTTAGGTTGCCTATAATATATTCAGTAATTCTACTAATGTTGGTTGCATAGTTTGTATATTTGTCGGATTCTCCTGTACAAATATATATAGCAGTTAATTTTTCATTTTTTTTTTGGTTTTTATCTAGGAAATCCGAGCATTTATTCAAGTTAATAAAATCCAAACAGTAGCTTATGGTATAACCAATAAAAATATTTGAGAACATCAAATATGCCCGAAAATAGTTCTAGTTGCAAACAATTCGCACAGGAATTCCATTCTGCTGCTGCTGCATGGATTTATTCTATCTATCTGGACAACATTTTCGCCAATTGTAAATTTTCTGTCAGAATCTCAACAACGCACGCACACGGACACGAATAATTTTCAGTTGTAAACAATTCCGCCGGCTATCGTCATTGCTATTCCACGTGTAGGGAATATAGATTTGCAACTCGTACTCGGAACAAAAGCGAAGCATAAAAAAAAAATCTGCCTGCTTGCTGAACACACGTTCAGCTTCACTTAATTTACTGGAAATATACCCGCCGCGCCGTCGGTATACACCTATAACGTTATTTACTATTTTAGTAATCAATCAAATAGCTTTTTCAATTTTTTTTTTGCTTGTGGAGTTCTCGTAGGCCAGAATTTGAATAAATACGTCTGGCAGGCTTTTCATTTTACTGTAGTTTGCAAAATTCATTGTCAAATAAATTCTATTAATATATAACTGGCTAAAAGAAAAAAAAATTGTGCTAGCAATAAATAAAGTAAATTTTATTAAATTTCCCATGTTGTCCGTCAATACAACGTGCAGGTTGTGAATTGAGTTATGTGGTCAAACTCCGATGGTCGATGGTATTGTTAGTTTCGCATCTCTAAAAGGGTCGTCCACTAGCACAGACCCATGCAGATTGCACGATCCCTTCGTGTGTGTTGCTTCAGAGCGTTTGCATTGGACTCACCGGGTTTCCATAAAAATTCAATAATACCTCTTGTTATTAATAAAATTGTGGATATGGAAAGCAGCAGGGTCCATACGCAATTCGTCCTTCTCTTTCTCCTTCAATCCCTACCTGTTTTCCTCTTCATATTCTTACCAAAGTCTTTCACCTACATCCATCCTCGTTTTCAAA
Organism: Lissagria laeviuscula; assembly: GCA_030264695.1. NCBI lineage: Eukaryota > Metazoa > Arthropoda > Insecta > Coleoptera > Staphylinidae > Lissagria > Lissagria laeviuscula. Next base: position 6,057 of record JARJDU010029638.1, on the reverse strand, counting down.
GTTTTCGCTCGCGGTATAGTTCTTGTTGGCGATGCAATAATCCCGTTGGCTTGTGTTCCACTCTCCTGCTTTGGGTCCAGCTCAATTTCCAATTTCTTTCCTAGTTGCCGCTGCCACTAGCTAGCTGTTCGAATGTATTCTCAATTCGGCCTGGCGTTTCGTTAACTTCGCATAAACAATGTACTGAAAGCCATCCATCTCTTCCATGCTTTACCTCACCTCACCTTACTTCACCGCAGCGAATATTCCAATATTCTCCTGAAACGAGAGTGGACGCTAGTTCCTTGTAGAGCGTCCAGATCTTGCCTTTTTAAAATTGCGAAGCCACGTGGTGGTGCGGGAAGGGGCAATGTATGCAATATAGAAGCCTATATTATACCGCCCAACGACCCCAACATCCCCAGCAGCTTCCTTTAGTATTTTCGGCTAAGCTAATGCTATATATAGCTCATATTGGACGTTGGGGTGGGTGTGGGTTTGGGTGCGGATGCAACCAGTAGAATGAGGGAGGAAAGAATTCAGGCATTCAAGCAAATATCGTTTTGGAGTAGAGCGGTAGGAATGGAGTAGTATGAGCTAGGGTTGATGGAAAGGGTTCTAAGTTAAACTTGGATATGAGTTGTGAGTGAGATTAGATTATGCTTTCATGTAATATCTGCAATGTTATCATGCTGATGAAAAAATAATAATTTTGTGCGTGAAATAGAGACATATTGAGTGTAAATTCTATTTTGTTTTCGCAGTTTTTGACGGTTTTCGGTAAGGGTATCATTCTTAATGTCGGATTTGATCGTTAACTTAACAAATTTATTAGTTTTTGTAATATTTCTTTGAGGTTTTTATCAAAATTTATTATTTAAGGGTAACTTTATGATATATTTATTGGTTTGCATATAAAATAAATACAGGAAAAGTATTTGCCTGCCATGCCAATCTATTTAATCTCCCAACAAATTTAAAGTCAAAATTAAAGAGAGCGAAGGAGCACGAGTATGGGAGTCACAATTGTTTGGAATTGTTTTGAACCGTTTCGCCGTGTGTTTGTTGTCTGTCTGTGTGTCAGGGCAATAGGAAAATACAAAATTTAATTTAGTTTTATTACCATGGCTGTAACGCTCGTATGCAGACGACACCCTCCGCCGAAAATAATCTACTCTTTGCGTCACTATCTGCTCGTCGTATACGGCGCGACGTGTACAAATCTGGGCAAAACTTTTTTAACTCTTTGCCATCTAATCCATTCACTTATCTCTACTGCAAACCACTTTCCTATGTCGTTATCTCACCTAAAATTCATCTATTCTTGTAATAAATAAAAACATGAAAATAAATCTTCAAAGATTTTGATTTGTATAGATTTTCCTCTTTCATTTTCACTCGTCGCATTAAATACTTCAATTGGTCGGCCGCATGCAGCTCATATGTTTCCATTCGTCCAACGCCCTGCGGCAATATGTCCCATATGTTTTGGTGTTTTCCGGGGTGATATCCGACTGCACCGATAGCGCGATGACGCTCTTAATGAAATCAAAACGACGCGGAAAACGCAATCAAAATAAATTGCCTTCATATGTATTCTAGAGGGCCATGCGCGTTTTCAGTTATCCCAATACTAGAACAGCAGGGTGAGCCTGCCACACACTATCTGTGTGCAAATTAAATAAATCTGTGATTCTAAAACGTGACTTCTGTGCGTTGTCAATTAAATAATTTCTTAAAACTTGAAATTTTAGGTACTCTTGAAATTACTATCCATTTTAGTTAATTAATTATTAAAAATATATTTAAATATTGCTTAGCTTTTTCTTTGTTCATATAATATCACACTTTATTTTATTTGAGAGAGGATGTGAAAATTCCCAGAGCGAATCTGGAAAGAGTTTATGAATCCTTTTTCATATTTTCCGGTCTGTCTGCGTTCGGGCAATCCTGCCGCCACCATGTGTGCGAAAATATAGAAAAAAGAGTGGATATAGCTAATATCCAGCCGGGAATATAATATTGCGAGGGGATGAACTGAACGCGTTGTCGGACCTAATCGTCTATCCAGTAGCGTTTTAAGTGTTTCCCGCGCAGTAACTGCACGTCAGAGATAACGACTAAAATGTAGGGTTATGTTTAATTCTTTTTCTTTTATGAATGCTTCGGTATTCATAAAATTTGGCATTTTAACACACGCTTAAAGGTTAGTAGCTGATTTAATTTCTCATCTTTTCATCTTATTTTCTATCTAAATGCAACGCAGTAGGCCTAGAAAGATCATTTGAATTCTAAATATTGGCAAATTTCTTGATTTTCGGGAAGTTATTACATGAGTTTAGTGGCAAAAGAGAAGTTACTAGAGTGAAAACTTTTTGTCAACGACGCAGGACGGTTTATTTGATATTTGAGTCGTTTCATCGGGTTTACCTCTCCGAAAAAAGGTCCCTTAAACTTGAACTTTACGATATGTCAACGCAGTAAAGATAAATATTAAAATAAAATTTTCGTGGACTTTATGAAATTTCTTGTTTGATGTGCATACATGTATGTAACGATCGCTGGTGTCGCGTGTATATAATATGGTTTTAATTAATTTTTTAATTTTATTTTCAGATAGAGAGTTTAATTTCATTCAAGTTTCGTCGTTTCAACTTCTGATCCTCGGATGTGATTCCAACGATTTTAAAGGTGAGCATTAACATTTTTATATTCATTTCAAATTTAAATGTTTCGTAATACATATATTTCATAGCAATGAAAATACTAGCTGCATATGTACTTTTAATTATTATATTATTATGTTTTAACCTGTTAAGGTTACTTAACCTCATTAAATAAAACAAATGGAAACGAAGAGTATCTTATTAGTAAGCTAGTGGGTTTAGAGTTGTAAGTGTAAACGAGGTGTCTTATTTTAATATTGTAATTAGGCTCACATTTTAATTTCGAAAGCTTTTGCCTCATCGTTGAGTTAACTGTTGATTTAGTGAGAACCGCAAATTAAGATATCTTATTATATATTTATTGTTTGTGCGCGGCTTCAACGCACACACGTTGTTACTACTTGTTACTTATATATTCTTCTATTGCGTCTTCGACCAATAAGTTCCGCGAATATATATTGCTTAAGCAGCAGTAACGGCAGCAATCGAAGTTTTAGTAGTAGAAGAAGAAGATGCTACTGCGGCTCATAAGCTTTTTATGATGCAGAATAATTACCACTGTTAAGTGAGTGTTAATGAGTAGGTAAGAGTTAATGGGAAATTTTAGTGTAGATATTTGTTGGTTTACGTATTTTTTCTTTTCTTCAAAGAACTGCTAATTGCAAATTGTTATAGAAATATTATAATGTGTTGTAGAAGTTCGAAAACATGTTTTTCCAGCTGGCTGAAAAAAAAGCTCCGGATCTATTAGACCGATTTTACAAATTCTTTGTTTATAGTACGTGAAAATAAATTCACTATCATGTAGCATTCCGATTTTATATGAAGGTCGATTTTTTAGGCTATTAACTTATTTGAAATTGTCGAGATTTTGGTATTTTTTGTACTTTGAAAAACACCTATTCTACATGGTAGAGAATTCAATTTAGTTTTGGTTTTTAAAGCCGGGTTGTTCCACGAAATACCAGTTCTTCGCAAACCATGCAGCCAGCGAGTAGCATTATCTCGTAGGCCGCGAATAAAACTACTTTGGCAGTCCAAATTTCTCGTTTTTGGACGTCCAGAGTTCCCTCCCCCTAATAGCGTTTCTGTTTATTTATTTAAAAGAAAAATTGCGATTACAACTTTATGAATAGTACCAGTTTTTACACAAGAAATGCAATCTAATATGGAACATAAAAAGAAGCAAAGCAACAGCTCAATACGAACGAAAATCGCAAATCCATTTTTGCCTATAATCGCTTATACATACCTAGCATCAGCCTGTTGCTGACTGCGGCGGCCTTTCCCGTCTGGTTTTTCCTCACTGTCTCGCTTTTCCCGGCAATCCCGACGCAGCTCCAGCGCCAGCCAGCACCACGACCACAATGAACGAAACGATTTCCTACATCAAGTGAACCGCACGAGAATCATCCCGAAAAACTGTTGATTCCAATATTTTCAATTTATGCTCAATCTCCTCCGACAATCCATCTAATCGATCAATCAAATTCATTCATTCCAACCACTTCTTCCCAGAATTCCGCGCGCGCGCACACACACTCACTCACTCACACCCAACACTTGCCCAACTTTAATTAATATCGAATTACATTTTTCATTCCGGCTGATTGGGCCTCAGTTAGGGGGATTAGTTACGAGCAGCACTTGTATCGGTTTTCCACGTCTAGATGGTTTATTGTCACGTCGAGCATCAAAGAATTCTTTTGTTTGCTGCTGCTACTACCTGATTTCTTTTTCTCTGCGCTTATATTTTGTTTTGTTCATTTTTGTTTTTTTAACTTTCAGTAGGTTTTCCTTTTATTGGTGCTTGTTTTCTTGTTGTCTGCCTGTTAGTTTGTATGTGTATTTACTCGTTTACTCTTTAGTTCATTATATTTGGTTTTTTGTTTTGTTGTCCAGCGTTAATTGCCGCTTTCGTGAACGTAGCTAAATGCCAATTAAATGCGATACACAATGAGCTAACATTTGCGCATATGTGCGGGAAAGATATGCCGCTGGGACACGACTCTTGCACGAACGAAATGAATATGAACGTAACATGGACATTCCAGACCTATTGAAATTAATGAAATTCATCGAATTCGCTACTGATTTTGAATTCGAATGCCAGCTAATTACATTCCCAAAAAATATTTTTTAATTATGTAGGTAATTTTAAATTAAAAGCAAATTTTGTTGTTTAGTTATTCAATTAAAATTACTAAATTCATAAATAACTGGCAAATTAATTAAAATATACAATTGCCGTCGGTTATTTTTCATAGCAAGATAATTATTTTGAATGTTTTTGATAATGGGATGAAGGAGATATGTGGGTAGTTGAAGAACTAAAATTTGTGAGTGCTGTAATCGGCACTTTCAGGCGCCTAATCGTGTATTTGAGGTCTAAAAAATGAGCTAATTGCATGATTTTTTATTGGGCATTAGAAATAAGGTAAACTCATCAGGTTTTTTGTATGTTGTAGAGAAACATTTATACTTTTTAAAAACTTTTTTTCTGTAATATATATGGTTTTTTTACTGCTTTGGCAGTTGCATCCGTGGGCAGTCTCCGGGATGTTGCCTCTCTCTGGCTATGTGGTTTGCGAAGAACTGGAACATGGTAGAATATTCGGACTTATAAAAAACTGAAATGAATTTTTTACCATGTAGAGCAGGATTTTTTCAAAATTCAAAAAAAAATGCTAAAATGACGACAATTGAAATAAAAAGTAGTTTTTCGCCTAAAGAAATCTTCAAATTTTCATATAAAAACAATTAAAATATCCTAAAAATCTTCATGTTACATGATAGAGAATTCATTTTTAATAATGTGCAGAAAAAATGAGTGAAATTTGTTGGATATATACAGAGATTTTTTTGCAACCAGTTGAAATAGCATGGTTTTGAGAAAAAAACGAATTACATAGTAGGAACAAGTTGCGCATGTCCTACTGTTACGTTATGAGTTTAAAACGCACATTTCACATGCTCAATGCCTAGTTAAAGAATGATAAAAATTTCTATAAAATCCGTCATTTTCTCAATTTATTTACATCACAAAACAATAATTTGCTTACTTATTATAAATTAAATATAAAATAATTCACCAATCGACACACAATTTATTTGTTTTACTAAAACGAATAAATACACCAACCACAATTAAATATAAATTCATCATTTATTTATCGTTTATTTATTTGATTATAATACCTGCGTTTTATGCCAATTAAGTGGCCGCAAAATAATATTCAAACGAAAACTATTGCCTTGCTCAATAAATAATATATTGTTGTAGTAGTTTATGATATCAGCTATATGAATAAGCAGCACACTATTGTTATCCATTGTTATTGTCCTATATTATTTTATTATTGGGCGTACATTATTTCAATTATTTCGTTCGATTTTGGTGCGTTTGCAAAAT
>JARJDU010029628.1:0-30712 GCA_030264695.1 Lissagria laeviuscula | reverse complement strand
ATATCCCGTATTCTCTCTCTCTCTTGTTCAATCTTTCTCACTATAGCTCTCTCCCACCTCACACTCCATAGCACTATGCGTGATACGACGTTCGCTCTGCCTCACTTTTTCTCTCAATCTTTCTCACTCGCTTGCTCCCTACTCTCACTCTACGGCTAGTTGCTCATGCTACGTTCGCCCTGTCTTACTCTCTCTCAATTTGTCTCGATCACTCTCTCTCTTTTTTCCGACACTTCCGTTGCATACCGGCGTGACGTTACATCTGTAAAAATTTTACCCTCATGCGCCTAAAGAAGTTTCACTTCAAAAATATTTTTTTAATATAATATTTTTGCCAAAAAATTTGATGATCCTTTTTAGCTCACCGTCACTTTGATACACTTATGATATGATGATATTTTGAATCTTGATTTGTGCTTTGGCCATCTAAAAAAGTAAAATAGTACAAGGTCAGCTGAACCCCCCTTACCAGCCCCCTAGTTACGAATCTGGGCCAGAAACAAGTCTGAACAGATTTTTTTAGGTTAACTTAAAAAGTTTATAACATTATAACAATATTAATAAGATAATTTCACTTGTTTTATTTAAATGTTTATAAATATATATTTTTTAAATATTTATGATTAATATCTTGCCTTGGGTATGTCTTGAGACACCGCAATAAGGTCACGTCTGTTGGCCCCGTTGTGCTTCCTCCATAACACAAATTGACTCCCCCATCCCGTTTTTGTGTTTGAAATGTTTCAGAACGGTATTGAGGTGTGAACTTCCATAATAGGCCATGTCGGTGACAAAATCTTACCGAATATGTATTGTCTTAAGCTAGCTAGTGCAGAGCATTCGCACAAAAGGTGTGAGGGTTTCTTATCCTCATCTAAGCACTGCCGGTAAGTAGGATCCTATCATACGCCTGTGATGTCTGAGCTGACAGTGTGCGGTGAAGATACCAGTCAGCGTTTTGACTTATGATCGAGTTCGTTCTAGGGCCAGTCAAGTACGTTTTTGACATGGTCGATTTATCGCTGCTCTCGATTCTAAATAGAATTTCTTCATGTCTTATTATGCTTTAAGTTAGTTATATTAGTCAAGAGATTTTTTTATCACTCCACTTCTGAGTGTACCGATGGGGTTGGGTTAAGAAAGTCGGCTATTTCATTCCCATGGTGCTTTAGTGTTCTTTTACCCTAGCGAGGGTGACTCGGTTTGATTGACCTAGATCGTTGAAAAGTTCTAGTCCTTCGATAATTTGTTTAGACCTAAATACCAGATGGTAAAACTTTTCAGTGCCTCCTAGCTGCCGGTGCTAAAAGATTTATATTGTTTTTTTGTACCTACCTTTGCTTTGCTGAAAAGAAAATTCCAGCAAGTTTGATCTGGTGGACGTTGTTATATGGTTTGAGTACACACTTTTCTATTTTTAGCTCGGGATAGTACCCAGTGGCATATTTGTTTTTGGATCTATCTGTAAATATATTATTATCAGCTAGTTTGGTGTCTACGTGGCCAGATTCAGCTATTATTGCGAAATGATTCTCAATCTCATTGGATAGATAGACCTAACCAATAAATATTATATGTCACATATTACATATTACATCATAATCTTTTTGGACCCAATTTTATAAAATTGCAGAAGTTTTCGTTTCCATTTTAAATTATTTATATTAAAACAATGCTGGCTATAGTGCGACCGAGTGCCGATAGAAATGTATGCCATTGACCTTTGCTACGGCACTGTAATAATTAATCTAGCTAGAAGTTAGAACTAATTGAATGATAAAAATATTGGAATAGTTAGTTCTCAAGGAATTCAACAAAATATGGAAAGAATAAAAATACTGGTTAATATAAAGTAATTTAAAAGTACTTATTTATTAGGTCTATTGTAGATTTTATTACTTACATTATGTTCTCACCAATATGATGAGATATTTATAATTTTCTTTTATATACAAAAAATACAAATTTATCAAGTATAAAATATAAAATAATACATTCAATTAGGTACAATTCAAATCTAAAGTTACATTACAATACATTACATTCTATTTATGTTATTTGAAGAATTGTGTTCAATCGAATTCCCTCCTCATCTAACATGTGATAAATTTTTTCAATCTTTCTATATTCTTCGGTGTATACATGTTGCGCAGTATCTAAATACCTATTGATTTTGGTGTCTAATTCATTTAATTCTTGTCGAGAAAATGAATTGGTATGTAGAACAAACACAGCATCGAATAATCCATAATATTCTTCAATGTACATGCTGAAATCCTTTCTCAGTGTGTTGACAACTTGATCCAAATTTGTATGTAATTCGTTTTTGTAATGCTGCTCCTTCGTCTTATCTAATCGATCTTGATTTATAAGAAACTCGCGGGTCTCGTTTAATTGTTCATAATATTCAGCCGCGAATTTATATTTATCTTCCAAATCCTTTTGTATTGTCGTGTATACCTTCTCTGGGTCGCAGGAGGAAAGTTTTCTTTCAAGCTGGTGTAATTCTTGGCAAACGAAATCGTGGCTCTCAAACTCGGGGAAATCGAAGAAGTGCAAAACTAGCCCTTTCGATGACAGTAGTAATGTGTTTAAGGCCTCGACTTGTGGCAATCGGCTTATATTCATGGTGTGCACAGTGGATTTCTTGGCAAACAGAATAGATTTTTAACTTTTTCAAACTTGAAGTCGATGTGATTGCTCCAATAATTGTTTGCGGGTATTTATTTGGTTTGTACTTTGTTTTATCTTATTATTATGATGATAAGATTGGAATATTGCCGATTGATAAAATGAGCGGTGATTTAGATAAGATTTTTTGTTGATTTGGCTTGACTTATACATTCCGAGTGAAAGCGGTTACAAACTTAATGTCGCTATAATCTTAATTACTATATTGATACTGCTGGCTGAAATTTGTGTTAAAAATAGAGTTATGGGATAACAAAAAAGCATGATGTTGTTTATCCACTTGAAATACGAATTGATTGAAATATCCTGCATTATCTAGCATAGTGTTACTTCAATTACCTTAATTTCGATTCCAAATTTCAATCAAATGTTAAATTTTAGAGGAAATTGCATAATTAGAAGGAGTGTGTCATATAAAATGGCCGCACAGTAAGGCAGAGCTCAATTCCGAGGTTTCAAGAGTAAATTTATATTTAAATAAGATTAGTTTGTAAATAGTTAAAAATCGAATTAGTTTTTTGGGATATTTATTTATATATAACTATGTAAACCTAGGTTAAATAATTGGGTAAAATTTATTTGTTATAACTTTAGTAATACAGTACTTAGTAACACGGCAACTTTGACTTTGATAATTCCGAACAAGAAATATTGACCATTTGTTCACCATACAGTCAGAGCGGCGCCTATGCACTTTTTTGAAAGCCAGGGCACTTTTTTGAAAGCCAGGGCACTGGCTAGACACTTTTATACCAAATGCATCACTTTAATTCAACGAAAAATGCTAGCTTTCCACTAGTTTGTGTGGAGTGTACGGAAATTATGAAATACTGACAGTTGTTGACGATAAAAGGTTTGTCAAAAAAGAATGCTTATTTTATAGTTTGCTCATTAAATAAATTTTTGATTATCAATGTAATAAGTTTGTATAAATATTTTTATGCCGGATCCGGAAATAATACTCCTGGCACTATTTTATTTAGCACTACACCTTTGTATATAACTTTTGTTTGTTTATCTTTACCCGTTCTTACATCTAGAAGAGTTTATCACCAAAGAAGGAGTAAAGCACCTAAGATTTACAAAGAGACTTTCCCTTACTTACAAGGGCGAAAGACCGAGAGCAAATACAAAATCTAAATGAGAGTATGCCATGTCTTAAGAATATTAGCTATTAGACATTGCTATGAAAGTATTTTTTTCCTAAATATTTCAACAATATTTCCTGAATAATAAAATTCAAATTAAATAATACAAAACCTATCTGTTTTCGTTTAGTTTATTAGAAATTTAAACCAACAGTAAACATTCTGTATTCTGCTAATCAAATATTTCTTCCATGGCATTGCTTACTTTTCTTAAATTATCCATTATTCAACTTTGAATCTTAAGACTTCAACTCGGCAGAATTAGTCGATGCATTGTGGTCAATTTAAATGATTTAATCCAAAGAAGTGTTGCTTGAAGATAATTCTTCCATACTAGAATCCGTATCGGACAAAGTGCTAACAGATAATGATTTTGTACTGCTATTAGATCCATCTTGAAAAAAACTATTGTTCATGCAACTTGGATGCCAGTGCTCGGCTGAGAATTTATCGTTTTTCACAACATTTTGCACCTTGCGAGTCAGGTCATCAATAGAGATAACGTAGTCTACTTTCTTACAAAATTCCATCATTGTTTTTACCATCCGCATAATTGTACGTGAGTCCAGATTTTCACTCTTGCACTGATCAACTAAGTATTTGTAGAAATAGTATTGAAAAAAAGTGTCTGGAAGCGGAGGCAACATTTTAAATATACTGAAATTTATATTCTGTTCAAACGATTGACAAACTAATTATGATTAGGATATAGGTTAAGTTTTTTTATTACAGAAACTATGGAAATGACATATTTGAGCATAAATTAAATTGTAAATTATACTTCTTTTTCTTCAACCCTTGCTCATAGATATATGCCTTTCCAAGACTCTTCCATTCGTTTCTGTCCTGTGATTTTTTTTGCCTACATCAAGGAGCAGAGCTAGGTTATGCAGCGCCTGAGAACAACTAAGGGTTCAGCCCCCCAGAAAGTAACATTCAAATTTCTAATAAGCAGTTCACAAAGTCACCTGCTCCTACTACCGGTGAATTCTCCAACACTTCTTCTCCTCAAAACGGCATTTTACTCACGACCCAAAAAAATTATTTCAAATTTTTTTATTTTAATACACCGTTTGGCGCCCACTGGGAGCTACAACCAGGGAAAGATGTTCCTCTTTGTATTCGGTAAGGCTTTTGATAACGGTGCTGTTAATGAGAATATGTGGATTTTTGGGACTTACTTTCTTTTTTAGTTACTGATTGAAATTCTGGCAGCATTTTTTTGAGTTTGCTAGGACATTTAATATGAGTATGATATCGTCCTCAAAAAAAGATGACTCAAAGACATTCCATCAATCTTGATTCTTTTGTTTTCCCATGCTAGTTTTGTTTAAATACTTGGGAACAATTTTGGAAAAATTGTATCTCTCCAAAGGCGCGTTTGGTTCAGTCGGGGCCCAAGGCGCCTGATGTGATTAGTGTTGTGTTACATAAAACATAAACGTTTTAATTGAGTGGCTTGCCGTGTTGCAAAATCAGTCAGTCAAGTGTAAATCATACGACTCCGAAAAAAATTGTTTAAAAAGTCTTGGGTGATATGTGTGCAATGTGTGCGGTGCACACAGGCGCCATTTTAAGGGGCGCCGTGCAATTGTTAAGTAAAATTGAGAACACGCCTTTTAGTAGAAAGAACAAAAACCAAGAAGCGCTTCATAGATTTTGCACACAGGCGCTGACTATGGCGCGGCACTGTACGCGAGGCTCGATAAATCTTGAGGACCTAGGGGCGCGCCTAGAGCGTCTAGGCTTAAAATCGCTACTGCATCTTCCAGCCTCAATCGTCGTTCTACTTTAGTAATGTTGATTAGGTCTCCTTAATTTATAAAGCGTTTTTATATATATTCTGAACAATTGTTGTGTTGCACAACAAATAAATATTTATTCAAATAGAATTTTTCTCAATTTTTTAAATTACTTTCTAATATAGTTATATATATATATTTAGAATAGACATCATGAAATTGTGGATCTTTTCAATAAGGCTATTTATAACCGGTTTATTGGAGGCTCCTCATTATTAAGACAAAATTGTTAGCCACAATTTGTTTCTATTAACTGAAGTCTACTGTACCTACAGAGATATAAAGTAAATAGCACTTAATAGTATAATACATAATAGAAAACTAGTTTTTGTATGCTATTGCATAACATACAGTCATGAAGCATGGTGCACATCTCAACAGTGTCTAAACTCTCTAAAGGAGGATCAGATTAAAGCCTTGGAACGTAAGTACAACACAGGAATTATAATAAGCAATTTGTACAAAAATCAAATTGTCTGAGTTAAAACTCCTAGGTCAATAATTTTCCATTGAATGTGAGACTTACGTACCTGATAACAATATTTTTTACTATTTCTATTCATAGCAACAAGTCTAAATTCATTCATTGCTAAAATTGACAAAGTACAATAGGATTTCCGGAGATTTAATATTCCAAACTTCAACTACAACTGTAAAACAAACGATTCAGATTATTTAGGTGGATTAAGGAATTATAAACACTAATCATAAATTCAAATATATAAATATATAAGTAATAATTGCAACCGATTAGTCTAAACACGAAACAATTAATTATGTAGCAAATATTGATGTTATCATCGCAAATGTTCATTACATTCGTCAGTTATTTTTATTGCTTTTGAACAAATATAATGACAAATTATTGCAGATACATTTATGAAACACTACAATTACCGGAAAACATCAATTTCCTGCGATTAGCAACCAAAATAACAACCAACCAAAGAACGTGTGCACACCAAATAAATAGCGAATTCTCAACTCAGCAAGTCCGCAAAGTGCTTCTTGCTATTAGTGACGTCTTCATATCCCTACACGATTTTGACTGCCGTCTTGTATAATGTTTAGTATTCTTCTAAGGAATATTTCGGCTATTTCTATTCCTCTCTGTGGCATGCATATTCATTACTACCATCATCATTCTTGTCTTGCTTGCTTACTAATACTATTAGCGTACGATAGAAGGTACACTTTCACTATTCACTAAAGTTGGGGCATAGAACATAAAACCAAGAGTTGATATGAGTCGGGTGTACTTCACGTTGTGCTTAGTGGTTTAATATATGTAGACATATAATGTGATGTATATGTTGAATGTTAGTTTGTTTCATGCTGGACTCCATATAAAGTTGAGCAACAAGGCGGCATAACGCTGCTACGTTTCGTTCCGTTAAGGTCACGCGGCACACCTTGCCGCTTGTTCACAATTAAATCAAACAGAAAAAGTTTTCACATTCAAGAGCTGTGTTGCGCTGTTTAGTCCGCAAATGTGCCTTTTGTATTAAAAAATAAGCATATTTTATTCAATAACTATTTATATATATATATTCCATATTTAATACAACTAAATAAACTTAAATAAATGAAACGAAGCGTGCGCGACTGTGCACTTGAATTTATTAATATCCAAGTAAATATTATTCAACGATAAAGTGTTCTTTTTAAATAAAATTTCAAGTGTGACCACACATCTCGAATCAACGAGGCGGAAACACGTTTCAGCAATTAAATTACGCGCGGATTATGTAAAATCGAATTTGCATTAACTTTTCATTTTCAAAACGCGAGCGGATATTCAGAGACAACCGTTTTTGGTGTACGAGGAAAGACAAATATTTGAAAGTGAAAATGTGGTCGTCTCTAACATTTATATGTTTGAATGCTCTTCTTACGGTTTGCAATGCGATGGACAATTTAAACGTTGCCTATCAATGGCGTCAAGTGGATTTCAACTTTACATCGCCGCAACATAGACAGGAAGCCATCGATAAGGAGGAATTCATCCAAGAGAACAATTTGCCATTGGGTTTAGAAGTACATGATGATCGCGTGTTCATCACGGTACCACGATGGAAGTCTGGCGTTGCCGCATCATTGACCTACATTAAATTATCAGGTGATGAATAAAACGCAACGAAGAGTTCATTCTGTCAGCGTAAAATAATTGCAAAAAGAGCAAAATAGAACAAATTTAGTTTGTCACAAATGTAAATCAAGACATTACCAACAGGTGTGTAGCTTGTTAAAGCAATTAAGTGCCACTACTTGCGTTTACATTTAGATACTGATCCGAATACAAAATACCTATTGCATGTCACTTTCACTCATAGATTTTGAATTTAAAAAGTACTTTTTCAAGAATAATAAGTAAGCTAATTCAAGTCATGCACTTCTTTGGATTATAATGAATGATATAATGGTTGGGCTGCTTAATGATTTCATGGAATTCTTAGTCATTGTGAGATGTATGTGTGTATAGCTATGTGTGAGTAAAGTTTCCTTGGATTTGTGTAAATATTCTCACGAGAATACAAACAATTCTTACTTACTTATAAGATTTCACCTTGAATTCAACCGCAGAGAATTCTTGAAAGTATCCCTCGTTCAATACCGTAACTTGTTTCTAGGAGATAAATGTTACGGATTTATATCATGTTCAATATTACATACGCTTTCATTTAAATTGTTAATTAGTTGATATTGCATTGATATAAATATCTTTCATGAGAACTGGCACATAGTTTATTTTTAAATAGTTGCATGCACTTGTGTGTTCATGTATCCAAATTTCAATGTTGGATTAAATTTGTTTTGATATCTTGTTATATTAAAAAAAGTATTAAGATATTTTATCAGTTTGATATAAATACTCATTTGATATTACTAACGACAACTATAATCACGTACAAATAGGCTAGATTCCATTTTAGTTTTATCCAACTTCGAAATGCAATTAAATGAAATTATTCAGTAGAAACTTAAGAAAATTGCTCCTTTTAAGGAGGGGGGGGGTATAATGTATGTACGCCAAAAAAATCTATTATCATGATTTATTTTAGATATTAGAAATAAAGTAAATACTCCGGATTTTTAATTTTTTGTATGTCGTTGAGCAACATTTTTACTTCTTTAAAACAATATTTTTAAAACATTGTAAATATACATTGGTTTTTATCGCCTTGCCAGCTGCATCTCTGGGCGGCCTCCGGGATGTTGCCTCTCGCTGGCTGCATGGTTTACGAAGAACTTGTACATCGTAAAACAACCGGACTTGTAAAAACCAAAACTAAATTGAATTATCTACCATGCAGCATAAGACTTTTTTCGAAATTCTAAAAAATACTAAAATGGCAGAAATTTGAAATAAAAAGTTATTATTCGCTTAAAAATTCGATCTTCAAGTGGCCATGTAAAATATCCCAAAATCCTATAAAACGCGTACATGATTTACATATTGGAAGTCATAAATGAGCAACAGATTCCGAGATTTTTTTGTCTTGCATGTTTAGTTTACTTTGTAATAGAATAATTGTGTTATTTCGCGGTGTAACTATGCAACGAAGGTATATACCGAAACATCTTTTTGAAAAGGCAAAGATTGTTTAAAAGTCCCTGGGTTTAGTCCCCCCTTAAAAATAAAACGTCAATAAATTTTGAATCAAATAATTTTATATAAATTGCTTAGATAATTATACGTGTACCTGCTAAAAATATTTTATTAAATGCTTCAAATAGAACTTTTATAACCTAAACTAATAGAGAATTTTAAATAATATTTAACTCGAAACCTCCTTAAAGTTCGTTTATTTTTCATCAAATAAATTAAAAGCTATTTATATCTGCAATAATAAATTTACAAAGTTTAGCGTTATACCATCCAACAATACTTAAACATTTAAATTCGAATATGTAGAATTTACACTACAAAACTTTTATTTTAACATAGGATTTAATTGCATGCACACCAAATGAATGATGTAACACTCTAAATGTACTCACGTTCAGTTTATTTTTTTACTACGAAATATAATTAAACTAGTTAACAAGTGACGAATCAAACACTCAATTTATTTAAATGAAATGAGTCATCATGGAAGTGTGTGTTACATAACCGTAAAGATAAACTTAGTCAGAACATGATAAATAAATACAGTAACACCTTTTGAATTTAATGTAACTGATTGTTCACAATGGCCTTAGTGTTTAAGACTCAGCACTCCCCACCTCCCCCCTTTCCCAGGAATTAGAGATTTCAAAAAATCAATTTTACCTAAGTGACACCTATATAAAATAATAATTATTAAAACAATGTATCTGATTCTGCGTTTGGGCCGCATTGGAACTTGTCTTGTCGCGTGCCCCTTGTTGGACATCGGCGTGCTTAAGGCGTGCGCAATTTTTAAAGTTGAAACCATGATATCTAACAAGACTGTTCACGATGGGTTTAAGAAATAATTACGCATATGACAAACTTATGCCTATCGTAAGCCAGTCGTAAAAGTTGAGAAGTGTTCAACTTTTTACGTCGGACTGTACATCAGAATAACCTATAAACTTTTTTTTGGCTTAGGATAGAACCTATCCTAACGTCAAATTTTCAAACTTAACGGCCAATTTGATTTGCGCATGCGCGTCAATAAAAATATATTACGCTTATTGTGAAAATCTAAGAAAATCTAAAATCTAAGCTAAGGCATGCTTTATGCATTTTGCAAATCTTAAGCACTAAGTCCATTGTGAACAAGCACTTATAGTTTAATTTCAACTTGCATAATCAGCCCTAATCAATACAACAATATTTACCTACTTACTCTAGAGAACACGATATGAAGTAAATAATAATTAACACGTTTATTAATTTGCCTTATCATTTTATTGCATTTTTATATTGTACATTTTTGCGCATTATTTATAATTGAAACAATAACAGACTACTGATGTAAAACATTGTGTGAATTGTTTTGATTTTTGTCTGATTTGATCGAATTCGATGGTTATTGAGATATGATCTATATACGTAAATAATTGCCATAATATTTGGCCATTTAATTCAAAAACGAAGTTTAAGTCGAAGCAATGCACGTGATGGATGCGCTCATATCAAACAACGCTCTTGAATTGGTGGGATTTCCAAAATTAATAAGATAAATTAGGTAACGTTGACTTAATAATGTGGTACATGACTAGCAAGTTTTATTTCAACTATATTTGTATCTAGTAGAAGCTGATAAGTTTGTAGTGATACATAATCAAATATTAATGAATGTGTCAAAAGTGGAACGACATAATGCGGTAAAGTTATTGTTTAGTTGATAATCAATAAATCTGTTTCCGAAATGCGGTTCAAATGCTTTCGATAAAACACGATAAAACTTTTCCGTGGCCGTAACACACTACTAAAACGGTGTGTAGATGCATGAAATGAATCAATTCAACATAAAAATATAGAAATCTTCTACATAAATACAATACTCTGCTCAATAATTATTTTATATAAACCCAAACCCAAAGAGACTCCAGAGAGTATTGTATAATCAGTCTTGCATAGGGTCTAAAAATAGTTACGGCATTGTCCACACTATACATTAATAATATTGTCCTCAATATATAAAATCAATCTCTACAATCCAACATCTTATTAATGTTAATGTATTAATTACAGATCCTATGGATAGCCCAAAACTGAATCCATACCCAAATTGGGAAGCTCATAAAGTACCAACAACGCCTGGCAGCGACCCTCCAGAAATAGTATCCCCATTCCGAATTCGTGCTGATCAATGTGGTCGCCTCTGGGTCTTGGATACAGGAGTAGCTGACCTTCTTGGAGACATTAAAGTCTATGCATCAGCATCCTTGCTAATCTACGATTTGCACAACGACGCGTTGCTGCGGAGATACCAAATCCCGAAAACGCAAGTGAAGGAGGAAAGCTTCTTAGCAAACATTGCCGTGGAAGACAACAGTTGCGACGACACTTACGCTTATTTAGGAGATCTCGGTGCAGCAGGCCTTATTGTCTACTCTTGGAAAAAGCAAACCTCATGGCGCATTACTCATCATTACTTCAACATTGATCCCAGCGCAGGTGAATTCAATGTTTCCGGCATTGCATTCCAATGGAGCGACGCATTGTTCGGTTTGGGTTTATCCGCTCCTGGCCAGGACGGTTTTAGTACATTGTATTTCCACCCAATGTGCAGTACAAACGAATTCTCTGTGAGCACAAAATATTTGCGTGACGAGGAAACCGCCAAAGCCAGTTTCCACCATTACAAGCTGCTGGGTAGTCGGGGACCAAATGCACAGAGCAGTGTCTCTTTCTTGGACAAGAACACAGGTGTATTGTTCTACGCCCTTTTGAATTTGAACGCTATCGCTTGCTGGAAGACAACGAATCCATCGTATACTATGCAATCACAAGGACGAGTCTTTATGAGCAATGTCAGCATGGTATTCCCAAACGACATTAAAGTAGATGCTAACGGCAATTTGTGGGTCTTGTCAGACAGATTGAGTACTTTCATGTACTCTAGACTTGATGTGAAAGATGTTAATTTCCGTATACTTACTGCGAAGGTCTCGGATGCCATCAGAGGCACTGCCTGCGATGCCAAACTCGTGGTACCACCGAAAATGAAGGATAAAACCAGCAATGAAATACAAGGCTCTGATGCAAGCACGGTTTTAGCGCATACTCTCACAACCTTTGTACTTACCACTTTTGTCTTTGCTGCTGTCTTCTGGATGTAATTGAACTAAGTCAAGTTGAAATGCATTAGTCTAATCGTGGTTGGTGTGCCATTGATTCGATTTGATAAAGATATTGTTCACGAAGTCAATGTATATTTATAAAAAAAAAGCATTTTAGTTACCGTTAGCATTTTAAATATTTTTATTTATTATTTATATAAGGTATTAATTATTAAAAATAAGTCCTGCGCTTTTTTTGTGTAAAATTTGTAAAAAGAATAATTGTAGATTGACTATTGCAACAAAACATTTATTGTATAGTTTTTAATGACAAAACCTTTTGAATAAGTCTCAACTATTTATTAAGTTTTCTCAACTTTGTATTACTTTTGTATATTTTAGTGTGTTGTGTTTCTGAATAAATAAATAATTCATAATTGAAATATCTTGCCAGTGGCACGTTATGCCTTCTTAGGGCCCAAGTTGCGCTGGAAGTTCGGTCCCTTCACATAAGAAACTAAAACTGCAAATAACTATTTAATTATTATTTATTTAGCGTATTGCTAAACGTTGCATAAAAGAATAAATTGATACACCTCTTCACACATATTGCACATATTGTTACATAAATCACAATTGCACTTTTTGTGCAGTAAAACAATGAATTAAATTATATCGTTCTGAATAAATAATTCAACCGAACTGGACCTCCTATCCTGTCTAATTGAATTCCTTAAACAATTTTTTACCAGTTTAAGAAAATAAAAAGATCTCTCTGCTTTCGCATTACACACTGGAATACACAAATGTATTTTTTAAATTATGTCAACATTCAGGAATATTGATACATGCCCATCTTGAATTGCCTTACACAGTACCAAAGGCGATTGCAAAAGTGAAAATTGGCCGGCCAACTTTCAGTTTCAGTAAAAACTGTGTCTGGGTTAATAATCTTTGGTCTTTAAGCTTGGAAAGCAATTTTTTTTGCAAAATAAAATATTTTCAAAAATTAACTTATTGGGCTCCTGCATTGTGCGGAGCCCCCAGCATTTGCCTTTCTTGCCTAGCGGGTAACGCGCTACTATATTTAAGGCTGTCAGAGTTATTCTACTATCTGCAACACTTTTCAATTTTTTACAAACATTATAAGAAATGCAAATCAAAATAAGTAAATATAAGTTTTGAGTACCTGGGTAATTTTATACCTGTATCAAATCGCATATGATAAGCATAACGATAACAACACTTGGTATATTTCCATAATCTATATTTAAAATAGATTGTCTAGTTTTGCTATAAATATCATATCAGTATACTGCGATAAAAAAGGGAGAGTGATAATATATTTGTACAAGGCATTGTTCTATATATGTTCGTATCAATTGTCGAATTCAAAAATGGATAATCGTATAATTTGTAATTAGGGAATTATATATGCAAGTCACATCAATTGTAATCAGCTAATGGAACATCCGTCAAATCGCGGGTTTTTAATTCAACAATCCAACTTTCCGAGACAGTTTTTGATTTCTTTATCTTATTAACACACTTTAGTGAGTTGTAAAAATCGTTAAAGTTTGAACTAGTTTTGTAAAGCAAACTAGCAAGCACAGGAGAAATGATACCAAATAACCGGAATAACACAACCAGACTCGGCATTATCAAATATGTATATATCAACGAAGTAACATATACCGATGTAATACAAAAGCTTGCAGCCAGGAGGAATTCTGGGCACCTACGATTTTGTCTATTGTGCCGTTTCAGGGATTTGCGAAGCTATACTCTTGCTACTTGAATTACTAAAACGGTTACAAAATTATCACAAAATACATTTTTTGCTAGAAACGATCCCACAGGAAAAAATATATTCTGAAAATATCACCGCAATCGATCAAGTCATATTTCTACTACTTATTCTTATTTCACATGCTTATCTTTTCTTCAATTTCATTTCTATTTATTTCAGCATGTTCTAATTTTACTATCGTTTACTTTCGCTTTTGTATTTCTTAATTCTACACTTTCGCAATGGTCATAATTCCTGTGGACCAATTATCCATTAATCTAATTTCTCCGAAAATCAACGTTCCGTTCGAAGCCAAGGTCACTTTGGACTTTCCTAAAAGAGCTTACCATTCTGTCCGGCCAATCCTTTCATTTGCGTATCAATGCGTACCCCTAATTCCTACCACTTATTACTTCTGTACTCATAAATACTTTGTTCTTCACTAACTTAATTCTCTTGGTTTCCAACGTTACACGGTGGTACTCTTGGTCCTCAACCTCAGTTTTTAACTCTTAGTTCTCAACGCTAAAGTTGGTAAAGTCTGCTAAGTTTTAATTGTGCGTCTACTTTACATTCTAACTTCACAGCATCCAACACGCAAGAAACGCGCTTCAAGTCAATACGTTACCCAAGCACAGACCCAAGATTTTGGGAAGCTAAATTCCTTTTTCACATATTTTTTTTGTCATATGCTTGATTTCTTTCTATTTCTTTCAGTCACTAATTAGGTGATTCTTTTTTTTCAAGTCTTTCTAGGCCCAGATTTTTTAAGCCTTCCTGTCTTCTTTTTTCCTCTTGTTGCGATTCCATTATAATTTAATTGCTTCATTTTCTTCTCTTCTCCAGATATACTCCCTGTTTACTCTCTGTCTTTTCTTCTTCTTCTATTTTTATTCTAGGCATATCAGCCTGTTTTTCTTCATTATATCATTTTTGGTGCATTTTTTACTTGGGGAGTCCCAATAATCTGCGACCTTTAGGCGATCTAACCCGGGCTATTCGCAAATCCGGTCGTAGTTTATTCTACTATATATTCTGTTAATTTTAGGAACTCCATGGGCGGACTGGGCCGGCGGACAGTCGGGCATTTGCCCGGTGGGCCGGTGGTCTGATTTACTGACAAGCAAGTTAGGCAAAGTTTGTTAGATATAAAAAGTTGTTTACAAACAAACTTATGCAAGTTCAATTAAAATTTTAAAAAATGGGACCACCGGGTATCAACTCCCGGGCCCTTTGAAATCGCCAGTCCGCTGTTGGAACTCCGCATTCGTTTCTAATAGCTTCGTTCCTTACACCGCCTCTAAGGCTATTCTTGTCAATGCATCTTAGTACTTTAATTTCTGTTGTTTCCAGCATTCATTCTATTTTATATGTATCCGATCTTGAATATGTGGCCATTGGTCTTATATCCGCTTTGCATATACAGCCTCAGGCTTCTCTGCTAATGATAATGGCGAAGGCAACCAGCTGCTCTGTTTGCTTTTGCGATTTGTTCAGTTATTCTTCTAATTTGCCATAGCTTGATATTTAGGTTCCGAGGTATATGATTTTGGATACCAATTTTCCCGTCAACTTCGAGTTTACACCTGATGGATTTGCTGGAAATAACCATTCATTTTTTTTCTGTCGATATTTTGAAGGTTTCATTAAACTGGTAAAGCATCCTTTAGAGATCATCTTCTTGAGCTAATAGCACCGCATCATCGCATACTAAAAATTATATTCTTCAAATTAATTCTGTACCCTCACATTTTTCTTATTTTGGTGATTATCTGGTCCATAAAGATATTAAATAGGAATCAAGGGTAGGCAAATCTTTTTTTTGACGGGCCACATTGCTGATGAAAATTTGATTGCGGGCCAACAATCAACCATAAATCATAAACATTAATTATTAATGCAAAAGTGTTCAATAACTGAGTGTTCAATAACTATTTCTCTACAATTGCGTACAACTGAAGATATCCACCTAAAGAAGAGCATAAATAGTTTAAGTGTATTTATTTATATCAAGGATATAAACAAATAACTATAATTATACTAATTATTATAACACGAAAATGACGAAGGCTGATACACGACTATGTGAGAAAATGGTTAGGAACTGAATATATAGAGTGAACACAGGGGTGAAGGAAAGAAAGGTTTCTTTGCCTGGCTAAAAACATGTTTGGCAAAGAACAACACCACACTGAAGCAATGGCAACAAGCAGACGGGAGTTCAAGAGGGTGGGAAGATAAAATACAATCATGATCAAAAAATGCATGCATACAAAAAATAGAAATAAACTTAAAGTCTCTTAACTTACAAAACTGACTCACCGCGAACCAATGCCATGAAAAAGCTCGCGGGCTTTAGAGAATGCTGTGGTGGATCGCCATTTGCCCAATCTTGCTTTCAATAGACTCAATAGTTGCTATGAGGCCTATGGCAATGTTTCTCTTGTAGCGAAGATAAGTTACATTCTTTAGCTTCACCCTATAGAACGCCTCTATCATATTGACGAAAATACGCAGGCTTATTGAATTCAATAGATTTTTCCTTCACCGGCATTAGCACGAAGATTGCATCATTGCATGATCAACCTCATCTGCCTTTTAATTTTTCTTACTATTGTGTTATTTTCTAAAACTTCCTTCATTTCTTTGTTTGTTTACAGGTAACGGTTTACATTTTCTAAGATGATTTTTATTATGCTTCTTCAAATTTCGCAATTGCCGGTCTGTGGCTTCGCATTTAATTGTTTTCTTTTTTAGTAACTTGTAGTTAGCGTAGTATGCTTTATTTCCCGCTTGAATATTCCCTTTTCGCAATAAAACGTCATCAAAAAAAAAGTTAAAAAAAAGATCTTTGGTATCTTGAGAAAGAGTTCGCTCCAAATGTTTGTGCCAGAACTAATTTGGATTATAAACCCATTCGAAATGAATATTGATAATATATTAAAGGAGTTACACCATATTTGTGTGAGACGGAATTTTCGTTTTTGGCCGCCATAAAATCAAAGCGCCCAGCAAATCTAAAAAAAAAAAAAAGAATTGCTTCGTCCTGCGGTGTCGACTATTTTGCAAACATTTAATATTATTTTCTAATATTTCACTTTACCAAAATTATTAAATTTGTTTTTATTATAGTTGTATTTTTCAAGTTAGTTATTTAATTAAAATTATCACAATGTCTTAAGCTCAAAAATTAAAAAAAAAAAGTGTTAATAACATAATACTGCAAAAACATATTTACCTGCAATGCTTAAAGTGTCCAAAAAATCTTTTCGTAAACATTACAGTCTCTCTTCACCAAATAGTTTAAGAAGATTCATTAAGAAAGTTTATTAATTCGTCCCTAAAAGCAATTCGATAAATGTTTATTTCAGAAAATATTATTTAATTCGCAATAGCTTGATGATTATACGAAATAGTACTTTACTAAAATGTTCGCAAAAACGTTGATTTTAAAACAAATGTTCGAAATGCAACCACAACAAATTGTTGCTAAGCAAAATAAATATGTCGCTAGGAAACCATAAACTAATAACGTCATAAATATTAACGTTCTACAGTTCGGACCGATTTCGGTCATTCCAAATTCTCTAGTCGTCCCGCTCACATACCAATTAGAAATTCCCAAAACAGTTCGATTTTCCAAATTACAATATTTGATGTTTTTGAATTAGTGCACCTATATATCCGTTGACCAAAGCATAAGGGGCGTGGCGCTTTCGATCAGTCAGTGAACCGAAAACTGGACAAGTATAGTGTGACATCCCGAACCTGTAAATATGGCTAACCAAAGAGTGTTAGGGCTTCTTTCAAAACTCATGTCTAAAATTAGCTGCTCGAGAGCGACGAGCACATCCATCAACATCGTGCAATTTGGGAAAACCCAACAGAAGAGCACTAACCGTGCAATTGTGAATGGCATGAGGACACCCAGCCTAGACATGGAGCCGACTCACAGAGGTCTTCCGCATGCAAGCGGGAAGCGTACCAAGTCCGGCTTCGTGTCAACGGTATATAGAAGGAATGTAAAAACTTCAAATTTCAAGTCGACGTCCGCAATCAACAAGCCGACAATGCCAGCGGAGATGCTGCCAGAACCAACGTCCTTTAAACCTAAACCAATATCGAATGACGCGAAGACTTCGAATAATAAGAGTGACGTAAAGCTGAAGGGTAATTTTGAGTCAGCCAACCACGCACTTATAATTGCGCGCTTGAATGACCCTTATAAGCAGCAGCAGATTCACGGTTTGGTTGACAGTAATGAAGTCAAGCTGAACATCGGTGTTTTTCTTAAAGCTTTTAACGGCAACAGTGACATGGACCAACATTCGAGTTTTGCCGATTACGTTAAATATGCGCAAAACCGGCTCCTCGGTTTCCCCAGTAAAGGTGGTGATATTTCGTTAACGAATCGGCAAGAGGTGTTACGCAAATTGGTCTCTCCTGGATTAGTGCAGAACAACTCGAAACAACGTAATCCTGCTGAGAATAAATCCGTGACTATCGTCGTTTCTCCAACAAACAAGAACCTGACATCTACTGCATCTAAACCTTCAAGGCCGCAGACCCTGGGGTCCGTTAGTGTAAATCATTGTACACGGAAAAACTGCATCAAGGTCGGACCCAAAGAACTCCAGCGACGAGCGCTGAAGTTTACAGTTAAACGTCCAAAATCAGCCCAAGCTAAGTTCCAGCATCAGCCTGCGAAGCAGTCGACTGTGAAAACTTTGATCAAGGATTACAAGAAACAGGACCATGTCAAGTCACCATTAATAAGAAGTCAGAAGTTGCGTCAATGGACTCCTGATGATGTGAAGAACCCGAATAAGAAGCGGCTTGCGCCCACTATCAAGGTATCAAAGAAATATCTTGAAAATCCTCTTATGAAGAAAACGCGTACTGGATTTAGTTTTATGGACACTCCTAATGCGTACAAGATCGGCAAGAAGCAGAGCTTTTAAGAATTGCAATTATATCCGCATCAACTAAAAGACCTCAACTCAGAACAATCGAGTTGTGCGGGCTATGATGATTAATCACATATTTTTTTCCGTTGTTCTTTTTTAAATGTGAGCTTATCATTTGAATTTTTAAATTTTTAGTTTATTTCGGTGTGATTTTAGAAAATATAAATCAATTTAATGATTCTACAACATTTGACTATTTGCGGCGTAGAAAATAATAAAATTTAATTTAAAATTATTTTTATGTTTTATTTTTACATTTTTTCAGGTATTAGAATTAGGCAAAAGAAATAATATTTCTTTAACAGTTGTGAGAATTTATTTGTGATGTGTAATTTGTTTACATGTTATGAAACGTGATGTAATTAAACGTAACTTTAAATTGTTACTATATAAATTAAATTGATATAAGATTACAAGTATTTTATCAACATTACGACACGTTTCATAATCAGTCACTTATATACTTTAATCAAAATGAATCATAAAGAAACATCTGAATAATAAAATCATATCATCTATAAATAAGTTCAATAATAAATCTCGTAACAAGTGCAGCCACTTTTTTACAAAAATGCATATTTCCAATATTTTAGGGAACTGATGATATTTTTTTAGTCCCAACAGTCAATAGATCACTAAATTTTGGCTTAATCTCAAACAAAAAAAATGAAGTAGCTTTGTTTCTTCTTACAAAGTGACATATCCTCTTCAAGGACGAAGGCGCATATGCCTGTGGTGTGCATTGTTACAAGTTTATTCGCCGTCTCCCTTCGGCACTATTTGATAGGCATACCAGGCAATTACACCCTGCAGGTTTGTCGTTGCCTTGCGAGAGAAGACGGCCGGACATTAAAAGGTGTTCACCGGGTGTCAGGTTCGAACACGCAACCTCAATGAACTAATCAGTGTATCATGACCGCCTCTGAATTAATTATTTACCAAAAAGTTGCAATTATCCAAAAAGTGCCACAACGTTAAGTACATTCGATGAATTATTTTTTTTTTAATAGTAATAGTATCAAGAAGTTCATTGAACATTTAGACAGCCCAGTGGGTCCTCATACCCATTTGATGCGCGCTGGGGCGTAACTAGGGTCGCCAGCGCCCGTGGACATGTAAAGTTTTGAGCGCCCCAAAGTATTTTGCCAAAAATTTATTTGTTACACTTATTATATTTTATATCTATAAAAAGCTAAAAAGTTACATCGATTTTGCGCCCCCCTTGGTGCTGCGCCTGGGGACAACTGTCCTCCTACAAGCCCCCCTCGTTACACCTCTGGATGCGCGATCGCTATCTGCTGTGCCGGAGCGAAAATTAAATCGCCACAGAAGACCGTAACCTGCACCCATGCACACGGGTGCTCTGCAGCTACTATTCGCCTCTCATGGATGTCGGGGTACCCCCACACCCGCGGGGTCGGCGCTACTGTTGAACATAGTACTCATCAAAATATATACTAAATTTTATCAAAGATCACAACCTGGAGAATAGTTGGGACATCAGTTTAAATTGGAAGGAAAAATTATATTATCTTTGTCTGTACCTACCTCAAGTAGAAAAATTGAACATTTAAAAATATATATTCTTACCTGCTTTGAATATTATATTATGAGAAGAGATAGAACTTAATAATTGAGAAAACAATTCAAATTTTATAAGAAAGTAATATTAAAGCTTTGAAAATTTGCACCGTCGTATGCAAATTACATAACTCTTATAAATGTTATCGTATACAAAGAATGTGATTGCGCTTGTCAGCTCAACAAATTTGATTATTTTAGCGGAGTTGCGTTATTCTTATATAGATATTTTTTTTGTTGGTCGCTAGAATCTCATAAACTTTTGAACCGATTTGAATGATAAATTAGACTAAAATTCCATAATAAACATAAGCAGAAACAAAGATATTTTCTTTAAACAATTTCTAATTACTGATCATAACATTTGAACTGAACACACAACGCGTCAGGCACATAGTTTGTTGCATAACGAAATAAGAGCGCAACGCAAAGAGGCGATTACAAAATGTGTTTTACGCTATTGTTTGTTGCAAAGTATTATTTGGTTAAGAGTGCACAGTGCACGGTTTTTATTTGTTTAATAAGCCAATAGTCTTTGATAGAGTTCGCGGGAGAAGAATTGTCGGTTTTCCACACCAATCCTGCAATTGAATATAAAAATGATGCTTCGGTCTCTTTAGGAACTATGACAAATATTAATGAATACTATTTTGCACTTAAATTTAAAGACTTCCTCCTTACGTCATAACATAGCACCAGCAACGTTGGGGGGGGGGAACACCTCATCATTATCATCAGTGGCGCAACAGCCCTCAGTAGAGCCTAGGCCTACCAACTTTCTCCCCGCTTGACCGGATCTCGTTGGTTTTCATTGCAGTTTTTGCATATTACGGTAGTACTAATATAGAGAAGTAGTTATGTTCTTTAAACGGTCCAAGGTTGTAAATTTGAAGTCCGGAGGCGCCCCATGTACGAAGTATACCATACGTGAATAAAAATTATAAAACGTCGAATTTTAATTATTTTAGTTTTATTTAATTACTTTCTTCATAGAACAATTTTCATCTGTCCATACCATATTATTGTATATATTCATAATAAATGAATACATCATTCAAATATACATCAAATAAATTTTTTGTAACACTACTCAGTGGCGTGTTCTATTCACATCAAATCATTTATTTTTTACCATCACAATGGTATAACTTTTATTATCATTGAATTAACTTATGGCTGATCATTGGCTAATTTTATTTCATCTTTGTTCACTATTACAGTTGATTTAAATACCTCTTATTCTAATTACCTTTTAAATGTATAGCATTGAAGTAAAATTCCAAGGCTTTTTTTAATCAAATGGGCATCAGTATTATAGTGAATGTAATAATAACAGCAATTCTTGAAATTTCTTGAGAGAGGGCGCTATCATTATGCCAGCTAATAATCGTTTCCTTCTAAATATTCGGTGGTTTTGATTGTTATTCAATTGGTAAACAATCTTCAATTTCAAATTAACCAAATCTGCAGCCAGTGTCTTAACGTTCGCCTTTTATTGTTCTTATTGCACGAATCGTAATTGCGAAAGCATTATTAAAGTTGAAATGCACATTTTCACACTCATCATAATCAGCTCCGAAGTACGCACCAGTAGCGCCTATGTAACCAAAATAAAATAAACAGAACCCAGCTCAAATGGCCGATTATATAACTGACTAATTGATAATATAGAAATAAATGAATTTTTACCCATGCATTTTGGATATAGCCGTTACATTACCTCAAAAACTAAACTCAATGATAAAGTCGCAAATTTGATATGAATACTTTACAATTACGAATTCAGTACTTACGAAACGAAACAGCCTATCGTTTACGCAAATGTACGTCTAATCATCGACCAATTAACAAACAACAATTCTTTTAACATTTCTTCGCATTTGTTCCATTTTCAATCTTCGCAACCAACGTGCCGAATAAGCAATTCACAATAATAAAACCATATTACTTATTAGCTTAAATCACTCGAGTCGATACAATAAATTAAAATGCAGATTATGAAATTGCATATTATTCGTGTAAATTATTAAATAACGTGCATCCAACACAATATCTTGTTGTCGCAACAAAAAAATTCATATATTTATATAACAGATAATTTTTTATCAATAAAAAGCAAAGAAATATTTTTCAACTATTTTCTAATTAACGTCCTCTTTCTGTTTGGTATATATCCGATACGGCAGATAAATAAATAAATAACTTATATCTTGTTTAGGCTAAACTTATTTTTGTTATGGAAATTGTTGCTTGTTATGTGGTCGAGCTATAAAACCAAGGTAAGAAAATTGATCGGAAGTGAATAATGTGAGCTAGTTTATGCACATGCATGCCACCATCTTGTCTCTAGCATAATTTTATAGCGCTTGGGATCTATCCGATGAAAGTGCTATGTATTTTGTCATCATGGTGAAACAAGGAAAGCGACTTCTTATTCAGTGTCGTACGGCGGTTGATCGGATCGCGAACGTTTCATTTCCGGTTCTAGACTGCTGTCGGGATCAACTATGTTCGTAGGACTATCAGCCGGACTTTCCACAACTTCTTCTAAATGTCTTTTCAATTCTCCTTGACTGTGGATCAAACAAGTTCAATTAATTAATTGAATGGAATAGAATTGTGTAAATATTAACTAATTAAACCGTCATTTCAATAGACAAATGCCACAAATAAATGTATAAATATTTCTTACTTATAATGTGAGTAATTAGAAGTTTGCACAATAACGGGTTGTGGAGAAAAAGCTGCTGATGGAGACAACGACCGCTCTTCAATGTAATTTCCAGGAGGTATTAAGTATTTTTCTAAAATAAGAATTTGTTAAATACAATAATTCACAATTTCATTTTAAAACGATTTCTATAGTAATTATATAATCGGTCGCTTATTAATTACCTTCACGGTGTTCCTGTCCGTTTGTAGATTGTAACTGAGACGTACCCTGCTGCTGTTGCAGTTGAATATGATCCTTCAAGTCCCCTCGCTGTGACATTAACAATCTCGATTTTGTTGCACCAACTAGAGCAGACATTTGCTGATGTCCCATTGCCGATCCAGAACCTCCATAGTTCACACTGCCTGGACTTCCTGGCGCTGATTGACTTACATCGAGCATATGTTCGGGCGTAGGTGAGCCTTCACGTGACAATCCTTCCGGCGTCATCAACCCGGACATGTTTACGTGACTCGGCGACGCTGGCGCACTCCTATATAAAAGATTCACATAGCGTTAATAATCTTAGATTATATTAAATCAAGTTGATGGTAATTAGCACAAATGGTGTATTTATTTAATTGTCTTATCGTTAATAAGAGTAAATACAAACCTAGAACTAAGGCCAAACGGCGCTCTAAAGCATGGTACACCTCTTTGCCTCCGCCGCCTAAATGCTTGTTCAATGAGCTTGGATTCTGATTGGGGATCTATCCGCCAGAAACTTCCTTTACCAGGTTCTTCCTGACTTCTAGGTACCTACAAATAATAACACATTAGATATGTTTTACCTATGTTTAAAATGGAGAGGACACCTAGAAAGAATGGATGAAAATCAAACACCATAAAGGGCAATGGTAGGAAAAAGTCAAGAGAAAAGATCTGTATGCAAACCACAGAAGCGATAGAAAAGAAGAAGCTCAGGAGAGGAATGAATAAAGAAGACTGTGTGAGGCCAAGGTCCAAATTGAGCTGTATTGCCAACGGAAGAAGAAAACGTTTAAAATGTAATTCTTATGCAAGATTTACCTTTATGAAGTAACGATTAAGACTTAAATTATGTCTGATAGAGTTCTGCCATCCCTTGTCTGCTGTGCGATAGTACGGATAATGCTTCGTGATGTAACTATAAATGCCAGAAAGTGTCAATTGCTTGTCTGGAGCGCTTGCTATGGCTTGTACTATCAACTGTGCATAGGAATAAGGCGGCTTGGCATCGTCTTTGTTTGCTCCACTTCCACCACCACCGCTGTAATTATCTTTCGGTGGTATCTAAAAAGATCACACGTTGTATTCCTGGTTAACTTCTTATTATCACCAATATATCTGTATGAAATCTAATGAGAAATGAAAAACATACCGAGTTTCCATTGGGTGTCGGCTGACGGTATTCCGGACTATGATTCGAAGGTACATGGTGCGATTCCTCATGATGCACCACTTGCGCTGCATAATGCGCTACCATATGTAAATCGGCGGAGATGTTCCTTCTACCGTGACCACCTAAATAGCGAAGAATAATATAATCATATGTGATTTACAAGTAATAAACTTCTTATTTTATTTTTAATACAATATCTAACGCAATATGCAACAACACTACTTTCCTGTGGAGATTGGTAATAAACCAAAGTAATGATCTTGATTACCTCTAGGACTAGCAGGACAACTATTTGCAGCACTGATTGTACCCGTTGGGGATGGAAACGGACTTCCGTAGGTGTCATTCTCAGCGGGTATGTTTATTCTAAGTGGAGGCAGGGGATAACCTCCACCAGATCGATCTCGCATTCTTACCGGCGACACTTCTCGTACCTTTGGAGGAGGTTCACTTGCTTCGTCGACCAGCGAACTAAATTGAAGCCTTATATTTGTACTTGGAAATCGAAACGTGCATCTGAAATATATGTATTGTTAATTATATCATAGATAAATTATAGCATAACATATATAGGTATATGAATGTTATGATTTGGAAACTTTGCTTCAAGGACAATATTATATTATTAGCAAATATTATTGAGGTAATAATAACGCTTGCAGAACAATTACTTGTTTGGATAAAACTCAAACAAGCAAGAGTCGTATTTAAATAATATTTTATGAATGTATACCCAAATATTATAGGATAGTTTCCCAGAATAAATTGGCGTTAACGGCTGTTAAGCTGTTAATAATGGCTATATGTATTGGCCAAGAAACTGAAGTATATATTATCAAAAAATAACGAATCATTCGTATGACAATGCTAACAAATATACAATGATGATATATACTCTAATGATTATAATTTCATCATTGTGGTAATGTAATAATATTTGTTAGTGCGTATTATATCCAGGTATTCTTTCGTTCGATTTGTTATAAATCGATTCCTTAATAGTAACGCAACCTATTATACTGCCTGTATGGTATATAAAAGAAATTATTATTCGCAGGGTTAAATAATGTCATTCGAATAAAAAAGTTGTACACTAGGGGGTTGAAACATAAATTCGGGTATAAAAACATCTATAGCTACTAGTTTATAATTAAAGAGATTCA
This sequence comes from Lissagria laeviuscula, assembly GCA_030264695.1. Taxonomy (NCBI): domain Eukaryota; kingdom Metazoa; phylum Arthropoda; class Insecta; order Coleoptera; family Staphylinidae; genus Lissagria; species Lissagria laeviuscula. Next base: position 4,781 of record JARJDU010029628.1, on the reverse strand, counting down.
AACTGAAAATAAACCAAAATTTTTAATAATAAAACATTGCCTTGATTCAATTATATTTCTATTACTATACACAATTTTTGTGTGTTAAACGACTTTAAAATTACTGTGCAGATTAGAATTTTGCCTTAAAAGTTGTATCACTTCGCAAAGTAATAACTACGCAGTTTAAAGCCACAGAAAGTTTGAAATAAACATCGTCAGAAAGGAAATTTATTCCAATTCATTCCTATTTAAGTAAACAATTCTTGTTCGCTGTCGTTGTCGTGTAGTTGGTGCAATGAGTGAAGGTCTGAAATTGATGAAAATTGAACAATTATCGAAATATAAATCATTGTAGCTTTGAACCCAAACCAGATATAAACACGAGTTTAGTTCTTACGGGTAGATCTCAGCGAGGAATACTAATTACACTTTGCGCATTTATATTTTAAATGATTGTTAACTTTAGCTTCTCCGATCTCGATGAAATATGGCAGAGATCAGTATGACCTAAAACGAAGATTCTTGAAATAAAATTTTTGGGAGTCGAGCCCCGTCTAGCCTCTGGAGCCCACGGATATGACTACAGAATTATTCCATGCCAAATCGTCCAGGCCATGAAACCCATAGTCACGAATTTTTATAAAACTTGTATCCTAGGTTCCTTTCGTTGTTTTAATAAATCCAATATATTATTCTATATCTCCAATAGTGTTCACGAGAAAAATGATCATAGTACTCGCAAACCCAATGACATCGAGATCGAGCGAATGTGACTAATTTGATTAATATCATATCTTGGGAATGTTCTGAGCAATAATCAGGCAAAGATGAATTTTTGATTATTTCTTCATAAAACTTCAGAAAGCATCACTAAAAGGCATACCCATCCTCTGTACACGCACAAATGCAATAGAAAAAAAATGTAGGTAATTTGACCCCACCTCGTGGTTAAATGGGATGAATTGATTACAATTAATTCTCAATAATAATCATAACTCATTATAAACAAATAAATGATATATTTTCAATTTAAATATCATTTAAATAGTTTTTGAACGTTCACCAATTATTTGTTTGTAATAAGATTGTTGATTAGGGGTTGCAACATGGCAGACGTGATTAAACAGCAAGCGACCACCGTACTGTAATTGCAAATGTGTTAGTAACATTAAACACATACTAGCTATCTTTTTTTTTTCGAATATGACTCTTTATTAAATTTAAAGATGACTAGAATGAACGGAAACGTTGTATGCACATTATAAATATTATACAGCGTTAACACTATTAGTATGCATTCTAAAAATCAATAACACATTATGAGTTATAATGTCATCAAAACATTTGCTTCATGCGATAAAAATCAGAAACCTAAAAAATGTAAACATTAAACCGGCTAAGCTGAATAGTAATAAATATTACATCGAAAGTCATATAGCTTGAGGCTGAATACATTCTGTTTGTTAATGGTTTACAGCGCAAAATGTTTTGCAAACATTTTTATCAGCGACCAAGTAGGAGTAATGCAGATTTGTAAAACATTTAAATTCATTATCTGTTTTCCATTTATGTACATATTAAATTTAAAGCATGTTGATACCTAATCTTCATACTTAATATTTCAAATATTATACTAAATATTTTAATATACCAGTCAGATACTATTGACTTATAAATAACTCTTGCATATATATAATTATATATGCATATATTAATAAAACTTATAAAAGTTATACAGTCTGGACAAGGCAAAAATCTAAAACAAAACATACAAAATATCCAATTGAGTAATATATCAACATTTTGAATAACTTGAGCAACTTGTAGTGATTAAAACGATGCTCAATAGATAGCAGAGCCACTGAATTTGTAACTATGAGTGTTTATTACAAAAACGAGTTTGACTCAACTCATGAGTTCATTTGTTTGATGGTTTTCTTATAAACATATCACAATATCAAAAGTCCAAATAGGTAGACAAAATGTGCATTAATTATCAGAGACGTAATTATAAATTTGAGCCCTCCGCAAAAAAAAAACAATAGAGCCCTTCACCCTTAAATTTAAAAAAAAATATATGTTTTTTTTTGTAAACTGCGAGCTGAGTTTTTTCAAACACTGCGAGTTCTGAGATCGGTGCGCATGCGTAGTTTGATAATTGTTCTTTTCGAACACACCGAATGAGCGGTTCTATTACTGGTTGCAAACCGTTCAAACAGTCCTCGGATCGCAGCTAGTACTAACAGTCCGAAACATCATATTGAATTTGCGGTTAGTGCAAAGTAGGCAGTGGTGGAGCTGACGTTTTCGAACACACAATTCTAGTACTAGTAGTAACCGCAAAATACTAGCATGCGCAATAAGCAGTCCATGAACTGGTTGCAGATAGTAATAGAACTGACAGTTCGAGCGAACCTAATGAAAATCGATTTCTCATTTTTAGGGTGCTGAGAGAGTTTTTCGATGTAAGTGAGAATTGAGGCAACAATTAATTAGTTTTTAATCTGCCCCCCCCCCCCAACGCCTTGCGAGGTTGTGCTCCTCCACTGGTCACTTGCATTGATTGAAAACATGTCTAGCTCGAGTCAATACCTATTCTATTTGTATTATCTTAGACAACAATCAATGAATTAATTCTGAATTCTAAGAGCACATATAAACAATTATATTATTTCTAGGCTAAATCAATGAATTTTCTATGCTTGCATATATATTTACTTGATGAAATGTGATGCGTACTACATTGAATGACGCTTTTACTCAATCAGCATAATAACTAATGTTAACGCACTGCATATTCGAACGACTCGATTCACTAGGTTTTACTAATCGATATCTAATTAACTTACTTCGCCTTAGGCATGAGTATATATTATGTGAAATTAAGTGTTTGTTCAAGTAGTATAGTGATACATATTTAAGCAAAGCTAAAAACTAAATCTTTCGTTTAAAAAAAATAATTATTGCTGCTTGTGTAGAGTTTATTATTCCTTCATTATTTTACCTTCAAAATAGATTTTCAATATCGAGTCGTACGCGTTCAATTTGCAACGAACAAGATATTTATAATTATACAAATTACTCTTGCATGATATTGATAAGTTTTAATAAAGTTCCGGTAATTTTAAAATACAGTGGAACCTCTCATAACGAGCATAATTCGTTCCAGAATCTTGCTCGTTATGTGAAAGCAAAAACGCACTGTAGCGAAAGTCCCGAATCACCAGTGCGAAATTCGTTATTCGACTTCCCTTTTCTGCGTCACTGGTTACTGTCGATGATAGGTGCTCGTAATAAGAGGTTCCACTGTAATCGCATTTGAAAGGTGTAGAAAGAGTGGGAAAATATTATTTGGATGTGTGGAGGGAGTTGCTAATTGCTAATTTTCGTTAAATTGGAACACGGTATTTGAACTATTTCAACATTGCCAATAAATAAATGAAAATTCTAGGACTTGAGAAATATAACTACGCTAATTTCTTTAAAAAATCCACAAATGCTTTCTTTGTTTATGTTGTACATATACAGAAAATCTTTTGTTTACCAAATGCATATTACCTTGATATAATTTATACAACCGTCCCATAATAAACTATATTACCTACTGATATGCACTTTACTTTACATTATTGAAAGCCCGAATTTTAATGCAATATCCAAACAAAAAAGAGGTATCCATGTGGCGCGATGCACAGGTGCGTATAAAAACGACGGATGGCAATAATGATCTAATCAATACACGGCGTAAATTGAAGGTTTGCACAGTTGCAAGTAGCATAGCATGAACTTGCTGTCATAGCATATCAAAATAGCTAAAGGAAAAATCGGCCATAAACACACGGCTGAATAGTTTGATTAAACGAACGAAAAGTAAATCGTACCATGGCCGACGACTGAATCAAAACACGCGCGAGCGATAAGCGTTTATTGGCGTTTATTTATATAGAAAATACCGAGTTTCGAGGTCGAAAATAGAACGCGAATCGTATATACATACAGCATTTACGTACTACTAATACACGCATAATGGCGGGATGTACGTGCAGCTAGTTTACACCAATATCTACATTACGCATTGCCGATGTTTGTCTTTTTATTTTCGCTTGTCGCATTGTGGAGTTAGTTGTAAGGATGTATTATATGGACACTCGTTGTATATGCATGAAAACTAGCGCAGCAGGCATAAATAAAATTCACTCGATACAAAGGTTGTACTCGTGTTAATTTGTAGCGCGCTTCGATTGTTGTTTCGCATCAACACGTAGTATTTAGTACGTTGTAATAGATTGATTGTTTATTGAATGAAGTTTTCCAAAATTACATTTTGCATTATTATATTGGATATTAATTAAGAATTGTAAATAATCTATTCGCTAATCCATTTGCCTCTCAATCTGTCTATTTTCCCTCTATTTGCGGTTTGCATTCATGTGTTGTGTGCACGAAACGCATTTATTTATAGCTGCAAGATTGAATGGCATTTGTAAATGTCTCTTTTTGTTGTTTTGTTTTTACGCTACATGTGAATACGGTTCAATTATGCATTGTATGCAAATATTAATGTGATTAAATGTAACTATACTAGTTATGAATATAAATATTTATTTAATTTCTAATGCACTTACTAATTAGTACGAATTAAAATATTAATTTTTGTAACAAGAAGATATGTACACATCTTTGAAACAATAAAGACAGGTAGTATTGTAGATACTACCGCAGTAGTTGGAGTGTTTACCGCAATTTGTTGAATTGTTTACTACCAAATAACCTCCAAATTCTTCAAATGTCATTTGTCT
>JARJDU010029575.1:0-11560 GCA_030264695.1 Lissagria laeviuscula | reverse complement strand
TTTTTAAATATTTTCGTGGTATAGGATCTATGTTTTTAAAACAATTAAGTATATAATTTTTTTTTGGAAACCTAGATTTTTTGGCACTAGTTTATTATAGCCCAACCTGAACTTGTGTAACCATTTGCCCTAAAGAATAGCACCTAAAGCGTATTTTAGAGACAAATTTAAGTTGTGACTATTCATATTGTATTGTGCCGTATTATCAAAGAAAAATTAATAAAACTAAACCTTTTTTTTTTCGATTTAAGCACTTAAAACTTTTTTTAAATATCTTTGTAATATATTTGTATTAATATACTTTTTTTGTAGTTAAATAATTGTAGAAATATGCTCAAAAATAATATTTTATGATCATTTTTGAAAAAATGATCTTACGAAAAGTGGGGGCCAAATAGGCATCGTGTTCCAGGCGCTACTTAGACTCGCTATGCCGCTGAAGCATCTTTCTTTACGAATTACTTTAAATAAATTAATAAAATATAAAACAAAATATAATTTTTGTTTTGTTGTTGTTTAATAGTAGTAAAAAGAAGTTGAAATTATAAGTTAAAACCAATTTAAGTCTAAGTAACTTGGTAAATACTTTAATTCCAGATATCAGACAGATAATCATATTACCAATATAATAATCTCTTGATTCGGCAGTATATAACCAAAGCAAGAAAAGACATAATAAAGATTTCATGGGCGCTTGGGAGATTGAGAAATAGAATAAAGACCGAAAAATCCGTCGATTGTCTTAAAAGGTTTCAAATTAATTAGACAGAGAAAAAAGAATAGATGGATTCTTCTTCAACAACTTGAACGTTTTTTGTTTGTTTGTTAAGAAACGTTGAAAAGTTAATAAAGGAAAGTTTTCCTATATTGAAAATCTATACATCAGCAAGCCGAAGTAGTTTATTTTTGATATTTGAAGAACTTATACGTTGTTGTTAACCAAAAAAAAATTTTAAAAGAATAAATTTGCTAGCTCACAATAAAATTCTATTTTTTCTTCGGTAACACACAGTAATGCTGTTTCAAATGAAGAATGCTCAAGACATTTTTAATAAATTAGCCAAATAAATAGTAAGTATTCATAATTATTATTATACTCTTGTTAAAGCAAAAAACGAATAAAGATGAGTTTGGAAATAGACGAAAATAAATTGAGAATTAATTTGCTAATGGTGTTTTGAAATAAAATTGTTTAAAATAATTTTAAATATATTTTAATATTATATATTTAAGATTATAAGATTTGGTTCCGGCAAGCATATTTTCTGGGAAATGTAACATAAAAGTTAATTTTTTTGCTGAAATTTTAGAAATATTTTGAAAAATAAAACTAAGGATCACTTATGTCTCTTGCTCAAAAAATAGAAATAAATTTTTATGGAAATTTAATAACATAAAGTAATAAAATAAAATTATATCGATATATCCTTATTGCTGCAGTTTTACAATTTTGAAAGAAAGAAATAAGCTGTACATCAAATGAAAATAACAAAAATCACCATTTCTCTTATTGTAAAAAATTTTCAACTGGAAAATAAAGTTCAATTATATGTAATGCCGATTGTTGTATAGAAATATATTATTATTCAGTTGTCTAAATTTTGTGAAAACAAATTGGGCGAATTGATTGAAGAAGTAATTAGATTGTAATTACACAATATTTAGTTTCTATACATAAAATTAAAATGTCGGTAGTATTTAAATAAGTAGATAAAGTAGAGTAGCAAAGAATTTCAGAATAAATATATTATTGTATTAATTTAATTATTTAAAAAATTAAAATAAATTTATATCATATCGATATCATAATACTTACTCTGAAATTTAATTATCGATTGTCGATAGCGATAGATTGATCTAATATGTTAAAACATTATTTGGGTATTATATAATGCTTATTTAGTAAGACAAAATAACTATCATAAAATGAAAAGTCGAAGACATTAAAATTTAATGTTTATTGAGTTGAATCAATTAAATAAATCAATAATCGCCATCCAGCAGAAAAAGTGCAAAGAACGTTACATCTGCAAAATTCAAAAACTCGCTTGTCCTGGATCTAATTGAAAATATTGACATTACAATTTATTAATAAATATTTTATATAAATTAATGTAAAAACTTGTTAGCGCTCATTTTAGACTACTTTTAATTGAAGATAAAAAAATAAATTAAATATTAAAATAATCATAATAATTAATTAGATAAATAAATATTATATATATAATTTATTATTCGTGCTAATTTGTTGATAAACAAATAATTTTTTTTTAAATAAAATTAAAATAATGAAAGGAACAGGAGGAAAAGTTATAGAAATTGAATTTATATATTTTTGGTGGGCGTGGAGTTCATTCATGGAACGGCGGTGATATTGATTTTTGTCGCGCGTACGGTTTCACTGGTCACCATGGGAACGGATGTTTTTGTAAATTCCTCCAAATTCCCTTAAGATCAAATGCATGCATATACTATATTTTGTAGTAAATTGTATGTAATGTTTTGCTGTATAAAATAACCCAAATGTCACTAGATAGATATAATACGCTAGTAATAGACAAGTTCAAGTAAAAAGTAAGTGGTACTACTAAAAATTAGTATGCTCACACCATAAATGACAAAAATAAGATTGGAAAAGCAGGTGAAATTATCTTACATACGACAATGTCCATTTGCCAGTGCATCTTACATTCCGCTTTGTGCAGCGGCTCAACTTAACCTTCCCCAATGCATTGTATTGCATTGCATTGTCCCTTAGCTGACGCAGCTTAATAACTTAAGCCTTCTTCTAATCCCAACGCACAAACTCAAATTTCTTTCAAAATCGAGTTTCGAGTTTTACTCTTCCGCATTGTGCTAGAAAACTCGAGAGTGAATACGGTACACATACGCACGTAGGCATGATCGAAACCCACTAGGCCAAAGCGGTCAACGACCAACCTTCTCCTCATGAAGAGCATTAGAATAAGAAGACGAAGAAGACACACAAACAGTGATTACCATTACGGCCCGAGTTCCGTTCTCTTTAGCGCGAGCTCTCAGATAAAATGAAAGAAGAGAGTAGTAAAGTACACTCTATCCTATTCGAGATATGATAGCAAGAGAGAAGAAATGCGCAGGTAGGTGCTAGCTAGCAAAGACTGAAAATGAAGGTATTCGTTAAGATGCAACAACAAGCTTCATCAGTTTTCTTCGTGGAGCGCGCAGCGTTTTGATTGAGATCGGATTTAAAGCTTTGCTTTACATTAGTCCATCATATAAATTGCTCCTTCTCATCAGATGAGAAAGAGAGAAGAAAATTGGTGGAGTGTTTTAGTCGGGCGGGCCGAATGTAAGAATCATGAGGTAACGGTATTATCATCATTTATTGTGTATGGTTACAAACAATAAGGCAGAAAAGATGAGAACAAAGAAAATGACTAGAGATATTGCTGAAATGCAAACTTCAGGTGATAAGTTATTCTGAATAACTTTGATCTTATTAATTATAATTAGTTAGATGTAATCTCTGTTGTAAGTATATTTATAAGAATTTAAAACATGGCGTACGTAGTTGTTTTAAAAATAATGACACAGATTGAAAGTTTAGAACAATCTAGAGTCTAGGAAAGGGTCTAGGACCTCATAAGTACCACCAAAGAAAACCTTGAAGGATCAAACCAAACGGTTAAACTAGTATTTATTGGATTCTTCTATCACTCTCCTTCCTTAGCACGACGCTTAGCTGGATAGATAATCTTCAACCAACGTTTAAGCATTAGGAATGATATATCAGTGGTATAATAAGTTTGAAATGAGGAAAAAAAAAGTGTATGGAGCAGTAAGTAACTGACCTGTGCTTTGAGTGCATCTGAAGGTTAAGACCTTCAAGGTCAGTTTCGTTGGTTTTGGGCTAGAGTCAATTGGAATTCCATGGAATTTGATAAAACCTCATTACTAACGGAGAGAAATATATTTATTAGATAAATATGATTGTAATAATAATAGAGTCTTGAAGATCATATCTAAATTGATAATTTTAATTAAATGCAATAAAAATTTTAGTATTATTTTAACCACAAAATAATTCCATTTTGTACTAAAGTGCCAGGCAATGCAAGGATTATTTTAATAAATAAAACAATATATACGCCGAATATCAGCAAAAGTATCAAATATTTAAAGAGAAATGTGTTTGCTGATAAAATGTGTTTTGAAATGACACCTGATGAAAGTAAAGCAATAGGAAGAACTGTCATTTTTACTCAATGATGATGATGAAATGATAAAAATATACGCGTAGGTAGAAGATAATATTTCAAATAAAAATTAAAAGTTTGAATAAAGCAGAGGTTGTATGACATTATTGGTTATGTAATTATTATAAATTTGTATAAAAAACTGCTCGATCTAAAAATACACTTTATTGTGTGGTCTTTCGAACCAGATTATAAAGTTGTAGGATCAGTTTGTTGTCTAGTTTGAATCTCACATTGTAAATAAATTCAGTAGTTATTAATTTCATAAATAAATAAAATCTTTGTAATAATATTCGAGAAATAGAAATTTTCAGATAAAATATGTTTAAAATGTAAATCGTTAAAAACCGCTAAAAATTGGGTATATTCTTATGCTAATAAATATAAAGAAATGATTTAACTATAATAGTTTTGTCCTAAATAAACTTATTTATAAATTACATGTATACTATATAATTTCTCTTGAAAATAGCACAACTACAACAACCCCAATCATTCTCTGCTCTACCTAAATAAATTATAAAACAATTTACACGTCGTAGAAAAGGAAAAGGGTTAAAAGACAATCTTTTCACGTTAATCTCTTATTACCTAGCACCAGCATCCTCGCACCCTCACAAAAAATATCACCCTCTAAAGCTTTTTTTCAAGGGTTAGTAAGATTCAGTCCTCTTAGCTTGCTTTCCTTCCACCTAACTGGATTCTTAAGTACCGTAATCTTTTTTCTAAAGCTTTCAAATATACCTAGCTTTCATAAGAGAATAGTAGATAGATTGTAGGTATGCTTAAATATCAAACATTTGATCACCTGTTACAGGTACTTTTTCATAAATGCGCTAAACAATACAAACGAAAAAGACCTGGTTTGCCTGGTGTATTTAATATAATGCGGATAAAAAAATTAAGGTAGAATGTGGTAGGTAGACAGAAGTTCTAATAGAACAAAAATATTTATAAATTGTTTCTAAAGTTATTGAAACATTTAAAAAATTGAGTCAAGTAAAATGTAATTAGCTTGCTTAATATACTCAGTTTGTAACGTGCCAGCTAAAAGTGCTGACCACCGAGATGGATAGCACATTCCAGTGCTGTAAAATTTTGCGCTGAGAATGACAAAGATATGCGAATAGAAATTAGGTGGTCAAAGAAAGAATCGGCAATAAGGTGGTTGTTAATTTGTTATTGTTATGTCTTCTTCTATCATACGTTTTCAAGATATTCAAGATATAGTTACATGAAATGAATGATAACTCATAAGACCAATTAAATTTTTTAATCTCTTTCATGTAAGTAAATTCAAGTTAAAGTGTCCTAGTGCAGAACTATCGAACTATTAGCAAATTTGGCTCAATAAGAAGCGCAGAAATTAGTCGTTTGATTAAATTATCAATTGCAAAATTGCTAAGCTTTAGAACACCACCACAAATTTATGAATTGAGAGAGTTATTAAGTTGCTATGTAGCTTATAATGAAAATAATGTACGTTAGGTATTTGTTGCGGAAATGTCATAGAAATGCCTATACCCAAATATACGATTTGCGGATGCTCTTGAAATTGGATTTGGAAGAAGGTGGCCTTAGATGACATTGGTAGCTGACGATGTCACCTTAATGCACAGAGTCGTCATATCAGAGCCGAGAAGGGTAGCTGATATAGAGCTATCGGAAGCGAGAACGGGAACACCTTTATCCATCTTCATTTGCCACTGGTATCCAGAGATACGAACGAAATAATTGCCTAGGCGCATTTACAACAATATTGATAATATAACAATAAAATTTTTGTTGATTAGTTGAAATCAAGAATATTCAATAAATTAAAATTAATAAATTAAAAATAGATGCCGGGGAATCAAATTGAATTTATAAATATTTCCGCGGTGCTTTATGAAAATAACTAACAAGCTAGTTTAGTTAGTTAGATAAATTTATATTAACGAAGTGTGCTTGAGAAAATATGGAAATGCAAAGTCTGGAACATGTTAATAGTAATAACTGCCAAGTACGAAAATCGGCCTTGCTCGGTCATTCTACATTTTGAGAAAAATCCATCAACTTCCAAAGTAAAAAATGATAAAATTTGAAATTATTTTTAAATTTTTAACTAAAAAAAAGCATTTATGCAGATTTATAATGTATAAAACAATTAATTTAATTTAAAAAATAATTACCTATAAGCATGTCTACACAAAGTAAATATAAGAAAGAGGTTGGATGAGACAACCAGAGAAATTATAGCTCACAATAACTAGGCGTAAACCGAAGATATTATTTATTGAGATACATATTGTCTATAACAGTAAATTAAATACTAACTGATTAGCTAAAAAACTAAAGTAAAACTTGAAGCACATTTAGTACTCTCAAATTATTTAACTTTATTGTAGCTACTACTACATCGTGAGATTTCCGCATCGCACAACCATGAAAAACAAACCGAATCAGAAAACTGAAAGTTGAAAACATCGCCACACCACCACCGCTCATCAGCCCATCTCCTTTTAACAACAGATTGATCATCATAGGCGACCCTTGATCTCACCTCAATTTTATGGTATAAGCAAAAAATGAAAGGGCACAACATGCATTGTTTGTAAAAGGGATAGATAGTCTGAAAGTAAAAGAAAAAAATTCTACCTAAGCTGAATAATATGTGAATTTAATATAGTAGGGTGCCGTTAGTTGTGCCCTCAGGTTGAAAAAAAAATCTTCTTCATTTCACGTTTATATTCATTAAGTTTCAGCAGATGTATAGAAAGCTTTTTTTAGAAGTTTTTTGTATATATTTGAGAAAAGTAAAAAAGGCGATGCTCATCTTTCCTGTTTTGAGGTTTGGTTTTAATACTCTCGCTTATGGAAGGGTAAACAAGGTAGGCATCAAGGCGCAAACGCTTACCTAAGCAACAAAAGAAACCAGATTAAAAAAATATATTGGGAAAGGAAATGACGATAGTATGTTGGAAAAAAGTAAGGAGGAAGTGGGAAGCGCTTCATATTGGGAGTGGATATGTGAAAAAATGTTTTAATAGCGGGTGTGCAGATACCTCTGCAATCTCTTATAAAATATCTTAAATATGTTTTAAATTTAATTTTAAAAAAATAATAAAAATTAGAACAAACCGAACCTAATAATCATTTAAAATTGATTTACAATATGCATAACTGATGCGAGTTTCGGCACATATCCATAGCTTGAATTTGAATTGCCTGGTCAAAATTAAACTTGGTAATAAATTAAAATTAAAATTGAATAACTTTTTTTAAATAAATATGTTTAAACATAAAGCCTACCTACATTTGGAATCGCGCACGCATACAATTTATGCTAATCGTACGCGCGTTTGTATAACTTTTCTTCCGAATAAATAATTTACATACTACTTGAGATCCTCAATACAATTTTATATATGAATTTCCAAAATAAATGCAAATTGAAATTCGAATTCAAATTTCGAATCGTAAATTACAATTTGAAGTGGTTCTGTTGCTACGTTTACAGTTATAAAACATTCTCGATTGCTTAGTAAGTTAATTCATACTTTTCACAAGTCATTTCTCAGTCAATGATAATATTATTATGTGATTATCATTATAAATCATTCGGAATTATTTTGTAACACATTGTTTAACAACATCAAGCATTTAAATTGAATAGAATTGCCATTATTTTCATTAATTTAGTCTTTAATTATACGCCGAATCCAACAACTATCGAAATGTATTAAATTCAACAGGAGCCAACAGACAAGAGTCAAAAGTCATTCGATGTTAAATGACATAACAATATTCAATATATAACTAAGTAAATAGGCCGTCATTATGACTACCCACATTTTCAGTATCTTCTGAATAACAAACAAAGTTTTATTGTTTGAACGTTGGTTGGTTTTGTCTGTTGCGGTTTACAGCTTTCTTCACACATCATGAAATTATTAAAAGAAAATAAAGAGAAAAGAGAAGAAAGATAAAATAAAAATTATAAAACTTTAGTTACATAGCAAGAAAACGAGCAAAAGAATTATACAAATTCTTGGGTATAGGGAAAAAAAAAAAAAAAACGGAATTGTCGGTCGCATCTCCATCGTGATGCTGAAGATAAACGAGAAGGAGAAGAAAAAGAGAAGACACAAACGAGATTAAGAGGAGGAAGATGTGCGGTGGTACAGCGACGGCAGCGCGAGTTCGATGGCCAAAATCTGGAGTACAATTTTCGAGGCTCCGTTATTCGTTTTTATCCGACGGGCAAGCAGAGCTACGAGCCGACCGTTGGTCAGCTCCGATCTCGTGCAAGCTTGAAAGCTCTCATCGACCTAACGGGATTCGATCGGACGGATTGCTTCGTCTTCTGAGGTTGCAGCTACCAGCCGTTGAAAAGAAAATGGGTTTCTTTTCAATCTCGTTGCTTTAGTCACGCACATTGTCTGTCTATAAAGAATATTTTATTCATATTATAGATAATGTGTTATTTCAAAGACTTGATTTTATTAATATTTTTATTAAAAATTTAAAGAAACGCATTTTTGACCATTCGTCCGGCGCCTTCACAATTCAGAAAATTATATTCTACTCAAAGGTCACAAATTTCAATGTGGTTAATGTGATCAATAAGGTTCAATGTTCTGCAAGTTTAACATTTTAAGCATATATATAAATGTTAGTCATTTTCGCTCTTGTGGCCTCGTTAGAACGCAAGCGTGCGCGATTGCTTATTAAATTGCGAACAAAACCGAGTCTTTTAATTTCGCGCGATGCGGCTCGACCGACTGGTCGGGTCTTTGACCGCGATCGACTTTCAAGAAACAATTGTCAATCTAATCGAATATCATCTGCATCTCCAACAATGCCATCCAAAGATACACAACAGATGTTTTGGCTTGCTTTATGCAACCAGTGATATAATAACACCATCAATATTGGGATTTAGGTCAAGATTCTAATCAAAATTAATATGCATTTTAATATAAGCATGATAAATGTAGTATGTATGAGCTAAATTAGCTAAAAGAGTATAACTACTTCCATTCACTATAATGATGAGATTTAAAATTACTTAATGCTGCTGCTGTATGTTTCAGAATCAAATTGTACCCACTATCTTTACTGCTGAACGTAGATATAAATAATGATGGTACTATGTAATAAAACGCAATAACTGTACGTACAACAATAATCAAGGCAAATAAAAAGCGAGCAGAATTCGTTGTTCCGTCGGCGGCAGTTTTATGCGTTTCTTCTAACCGTACTTTCGGTTGAAAGTAAACTCTCATCCGAGCGCAGAGATAGCGGTCCCGAAAAAAACACCGTACTACACGTTCGCTTCTCTTCTTCTTTGCATACAATATCTCATTCCTGACTTCCGAACCTAACTGTCCATGCATGCTCCCATTGCCTAGGAGAGTTACCGCTAGGATTGCCGCGACCATCTGTTTCACGCAGCGATTTTATTCTGAAACTAAAATTGATCTCTTCTGCAGATGTACACATAGTTATGAAAAGTATTTGGCAATATAGGGAGGACACACTAGTGGAATTTCGATGGTCTTCATAGGCTGGCTTAGCGCTCTTTGATATGTGGGCGCAGAGAGAACGCGTTGCGTATAGTGTACAGTTAACCGCCTGCGAGGTCGAGAAGCAAAGAGTTGAAAGAGGCGGATGAATTGAAGAAAGGTTTGTTTATGCTGTTTGTAGTATATAGCAAAGCCGACAAAGTTTGCGCTTGCTTGCGACACCCACGCCGATTACCGTAAAGCTGAAAGTTATGTAAAGTATTAAACATTGAACGTTGCGTCATTATTGCTTGCTAGAAAGAGAGCCAATTGATAAGAATACATACAACTTGTCGTTCAAAAATGTAAAACGATAAATAAAATCAAGTTGAAATAATAATCAAAATGAATTGCAACATTGCACATTTATACCAGAGATTAAAATAACTATATCTAATAGTAGAACCTCCAATATTATCTATAAATCATTGTTGCTTCTTCACACTCTTAGAACTTTGGTGGTAAAGAGTGAATAGCAAAATGTGTGACATTGACCCGAAGTAAACTTGGAAACCGAGCGCTTTTGCCGCTTTTGTTCAAGTTTTCTTACTTCCTGATTAAATTGCACATAATTTATTTATGCAAAAATACCTGATAAAAATATGTAGATATTATATGGTTGCTTTGCGTTCAATACAAAGTATAGACACGTTACTAATTTAAATGTTCCAACTATAAGTTTGCATGATGACAAATCTTCGATATTTTATATGCACCATGCATTTACATGTTGTCATCTTAAATAATTGTTCATAATCGATTAAAGAAATAAAGTGAAGAAAAATAAATATAATAGTTTCGTGGCGTTGCCATAACAAGACATCAAGGAAACAAGATGGCGGCCGAGTAAAAGGTGCGCGCGGCGCTGCTGTCGCGGTCGTTGCTTCGCTGAACGACTTTCCGCGATCGGCGAATAAGGTTATGGCTCTCGCGGGTCATCCGCGTTCGTCGTACCACTTACCTGCACTGCCGCAGAAAAGAAGAGTACATTACGGAATCGAACGTCGCGCATGCCATTGAACTTTAAAATGTCATCTATCATCGCGGAAACCGCGGTAAACTTATTGCGAAGGACCATAGATACAAAAGATCAATTTTATCAATAATTCCTCAGTTCACAAAAAAAAATAACTTGAGTGGAATCCACCCCCAACAATCTGCTTCTACATGGATTAAACACTTCCTAATTGAGAAAAATCTGATATTGGTTGCTAAAGTCAAACATCAAAAATGGGTGGTAGCATTTGGAGCTCTATAACGCGCGAGTGCATTGCATTGAATGTAATCGGCTTGCGGAAATACGTTAACAATAAGCAAAAAGGTAGTGACCCCGCCAAACAGCGAGCGTTCTGTTGAAGCAAATCGCGGCGAACTTGCGAACGCATTCGCCGCAACTAGGTAGTAGTACAAGTGATGTAAGAGAGATTGTGTTGTACGGCCGTGGTTATGAAAGTAAGGCATTGAACTCGAGTGGCCTACCTTCGCGGCGCGCTGTTCGCGAGCGCGCTCCTGAGCATTGCCAAGTTCATTGCTAATTCGCGTCTGTTTCTCTTCTCGCATCTCTTGCTACGGCCACGCGGATAACCACGACGGCCAAGATGCTGTTGCCAATGAAGATGATGATGGCAGAGCGGCATTCCCTTCGAATCGTTCGATTATGCTTGATAGCAGCAACATCAGCAAGAGCGCGATGTCTTTCACTTGAACTTTTGCTGCTTTGTTGCATTTCCGTATGCGCAGATGCACTTTTTCCTCATTTCTCAGTAGGCATTTTGT
>JARJDU010029523.1:0-13896 GCA_030264695.1 Lissagria laeviuscula | reverse complement strand
TATGGCCGATCCTACCAGCCAACAAACGAGAGCACCTTGAATCTATTAAAGATTGATATAAAAGTAAAAACAACGCAGAAATTAATACTAAATGGAAAAATGTTAAAGTGTTCTGTCACAATTGCTGGCTGAAGGTTTTGCGAATAAAAAATTAATTGCCCAGCTAATACACATATGTTGGCGATCGAACGGGCTAACGTCTTCTGACACTGCATAGCTAAACCTATGTTAATTTTTGCCGACGTACCCAACATTGAGCCGACTGATAACCGCGTCCCCTGAGTGATGTGCTCGAAGACATATGTTCCCTTTGCCTTCCTATAGCTACGTCTTATTCATCACATTACTAAGCAAATCATTGTTTGTTTTCTTATAGTTAATATAGCTAAAGTAATGGATATATTGACATCGTTTGAAACATCTGTAATTAAAGCAGCTAGTGTTGTTGGGGATTTATTCTTAAGAGATATGGTCATGTATATTCTTACAGCAACTGATGAAAGAGCATTTGCCACCGGTTTGTTAATAAAAATTAGTTTTAAATATAATTCTCGTAACTAAATGTATATATTCTTATTCAGCATGTCAACATCTTTTCGAAATTGGGATTTTTGCATGCGCCGAGGGTGATTTTCGTCAGCCTATTATGAATTACACACCTATGAGTAGTGACCATTACAAAACGTTTGATGATACTATCGTTCAATGCAATTGTATCGGATATTTAATCAATGGTAAGATAAAATGACTATTAATATTGAGCTAAGTGATTAATTTGTTCATATTAGAATTCAATAGAGACTTGCCACGGTATGCAAATTGCGGTTTTATGCGTTTTAAAAGCATTGATTACCGAACAGCGGCATATAATCTATTGACGGATGTGCAACTGAATGAATTACACACGAAAGCATTACGCTTTATTGAAAAACACACTAGGAAATGCAACAGTTGTGGAAGTGGCATTTTCAGCACCATTCTTGGGAATCCCTACAAAGAAGTAAGAATTATTTTCATTCTTAATTTGTGTTTGTTATAATAATAATGAATGTAGGGAGTCCTTGCTGAGAGAATCCGCAAAAGACAAGGAATCCAAATTGGTCCCATTGAAGAGGGTAAATCTACTGCAAGCATTTTAGAAAACTGGGATTTACTCAGTCCAGGAAGCAACAGCAGTTACAGTAAGACAAGTATTTTCCGACGGGGAAATCGAGGCAAGTCTACAGAATCTTTTCATAATACATATCATTGTAATTTACGTTATTTTCTCGTTCTAAAGACCTTAAACGAACGGAAAGCGTAGGCCTTTTCAAGCCATTTATGAAAGCAGGAGTTCTTGGTGATAAGGCAAAGATACCTCCTACATTTGAAGAGTTTGATTTTACATGCTGCGAATGTGACAGAATCCTACGCTGTATGTATTTCCAAATTCGCATGCATTACAAAGTTACGCAAAGGTATGAGAAATGGCTACATGCAACCTTAGAGTACAGCGCGTTGTGTACCAAAGACAAAAATGTTGCATTATCTTTGATATGCTTAAATGACGCATTGGAAGTATTAGATGTACGTAGACTTTTAATACTATACACCTCAATATTACAACTTTAGCATCTATAGTATATGATACCATTACAGAATTTGTACCAACCTACGTTAAAACAAGGCGAAACATGGAAGCATTCCGTGATGAAGGCTAGAATTCTATCAGAAATTGGCCGCGCAAGAAGTGAATTTGGTCAAATACGTTTGGCCTATCAGGCATATGAGCAAGCCCTCCACCATTATGGTTTCTCATTACCAAGAACGTCTAGCGTACGCTACAAATTAATGGAATTTCGGCAATATCTCATGCTTTCGATGAGATCTCGACGAGGTATTGGCACAAAGTACGGGTATGTGGCGCAATTTTGCGACACTGTATCAAATTGTTTGTACATGTTGGCGAGTATATTTATTCGTTTGGAAATGTGGGATAATGCATACACTGCGTCAATGTGTGGTCTCAAGAAAGCTTTAGAATCGGAGAAGAATTTCGTCACGTTGATGAACGCCTTCGCTAGGGGTATTTACATATGTGGAAGGATGACGAAATACAAAGTTTTGGATCAGCTCGAAATCATGTCCTTGGATTATTGTAGGCGATACAGAATCGGCATAGATGTAAACGATGCTAATTGCATAACTAAATTATATGCAGCTATATTTTACACGAGGTATGATATATTCTCATCAATTGCTTTATATTCTCATAGAGTTTGATGTTTAAGAATCCAATTTTTGATAGATTTTTACTATTTGTTGAAACTTATTGCGATTCAGCCCCCTCAAGTCAAGCGCGTAAATCGATTCAAATTTCGTATGGCGTTTTCGGAAAGCTGATAAAAATCTGTGAATCTAAATTACTATTAAATTGCGAAAAGTGCATCGTTAAATTAGCTAAAATTGCTAAAACTTTGCGCGCGCGTTTTAAAAGCAAATGCAAGCAAACACGTCACGGGACCACTTTACAAACGTTCGCTGGTAAACTTCATTCTCTACCCCTCGCGACAAACAGCACTTTACAATCGACAGTTTTCGCTGGAGACATCCGCAAAGGTGAACTTTCATGTGCGAAACTGCAATTGCAACATTTGCGTGCAACCACAGAATACTATACTAACAGAAGAATTACCTTGTGTCAGCACCATTGATGTTCGGGAAGTCAGTTTTCGTAACCTTCAGCAGAGACGCCCACCTTCCCAGGGTGTTAATAGACAGCAAGTTTGAATCTAAACGACTGCTTTTAAATCAGCAGCTGTGGTACTGTCATACGTGGACAGTGGCCAAATCGTCATATTGGCCAGGGGTTTTTGGCGCATGCGCTCACAAAATTGTCTTCACGAAAGGCGGCAAGTGATACTTCTGTTAGGATATTATTCTAGGATACAACTTGGTTCGAGGTCTCACATCAGGCAGAGTCAAGTAAATCCACATACTCGTGGATTCAAAAACGAGGTTTCGTAATTCTACTGTACTGGAATATACTATTCCAAGTATGATACCTAGTCTATTCCTATTTTATTTCATTCTTCAGTAATAAAATGTATTTAAATAAACACCTGCACTTTGTACAAAAACATATGAATTTTGAACATTTTTAGAGTCCAAAGAGCACGTTTTGAAGATGCATTGTTAATTGGAATGTCCCTAGATTCATTAACTGATATGTTACACCTTCGAGGACTGCTCATACGCATCTTCCCAATGTTTTTCGAGATTCTTTTAATACGAATGGAAAGCGATACCCTTTACAACGCTTTAACAACTTACGAGCAAGTATCTAATCTCGCTGGAGACTATGTCGGCGAAGTGTGGCTTTATGCACTAGCAACTTATTTTCACCTACAAACGGGATATTTATACATGGATATATCCAAATGCGAAAAATACTATTACACTCAAGTGAAACATCTTCGAACATTGAAAGAACCCGAAGCTGAGTGCCGTTATTTCGTTGCAATATGGCTGTGGTATATTCGAACCGAAAATTATGACATTGCTGATGTTTGGGAGCGTAAGTTACCGCAGGAATGGACCATAAACCCTAATGAATCTATAAATAACATGATCACGACATTGATGTATATTGAAGGATTGATATTACTAGTTGTGCATAAAATGGACAGAAAAGTAATATTCTTATTAGATAAAATGTACAATAAAATCTCGAATCTGATCAGCAAAATGGAAAGGCTAGCAATTGGGATGCGACTCATTGCACCTCGATTATACCATCTCAAAGCGTATTATTACATGTGCAGAATGCAGGAATATGAAGCATGGGATATCTTAGATAAGGCTATTAAGTTAGGACAAACTTATGAGAACTCATATGATACAGCTTGGGCCAAACATTCAGGAAGAGTTCGTATTTATTTTGTTATTGAATTGTTTTTTTAATCGTTTGTGTTGTTTTTGTAGGCTTGGAAACAAGATATGCCAGCTATTGAAGTAACTTGTTGGAAGGATCATGCCAATTTTGATGTTTTTCTCTTTCAAGAAACTGAAACTACTGATAGCAAAATGACATTCTTTACATTAGAGTTGCCAATGTATATGTGATATTATACTAATGCATATATGTACTAGATATATTTAATTTTTTAAAAGGGTGCTTATTCTGCCATAATCCACAGGGCAAAATATAAATAAAATATTGAGGTACTAATAGTACATTTTCTAATATACTTTGTGCGACACTAACGCCATCTCTTTTTAATCATTACCATGAAAATTAATTTGGCAACAGCGCCATTTTATTCCCCGTGATTGATTTACGAACTAAAATTAGTAGTGTTGTAGGATATTTTGTATAAATTTTTATCTATTGACGAAATAGGTTTTCAAAAAGAAAAAAAGTACCATAATCTATAACACAGCAACCATAATCTATAACCGAGCAATCAAGGCGGAATTCGTCAGCATTCCCTCCACCCATAGAAATAAATAATTTTCCAAAAGCCCTTCACGCGCCCTTAGTATTTTCTTAATTCTTCTCAGCATCCCAACACAGCCGACTTGGCACCTTCAAACTAAGTAGGACGATTGGTAACACTACCTGTAGGGGCTATAGACATACCAAAACAAACGATAGGCGTGAATGTGAGAGGAGGGTTTGTATATGTTGGAACGAAACAAAGCCATACCATTCTTCTTCTATTTTATACTAGTTCTGAGGACATATCCTTGGAAAGTAAAGGTGAAATTAGTTCGCGTTATTGCTACCAAGAAATAAAATGGCGCTGATGTTATGATTACTAAATATCATATCATTTTATCATCTGTGCTATTATACTCAAATAAATTGGAACAAAAGTGCAGATCATGTGAACGGGACAAGCTAGGAGCGTGATTTTTTTACCAAAAGTGAAAATTACAAATGGCACGAACACTGTGCTTGCTTGCGTTATGATGCGGCACGTACCGGGATTGAATCCCGTGTAAGGAAGTATTTTTCCTCCCGCTTTTTACTAAATGCTTAAAAAATGCAGAAATCTAATAGTTAATTTGATCAAAATCTGTGATTATAGAACAATTAATTAATCAATAAAAATTTTTTTTTAAACAAACAATAATAATATTCACTTATTTCAAAATACAAACCTATACATAAATAGATAATAAGATACATACATTTACAATTAAAATAATTACAAGTTATGTGTCAACCAAGTGCTTCTTGCATGACAATTGTAGTAAATTGTGATGTATCAAAGATATATAAATGCCTGGAAATTAATTGATTCCAAAATATATTACAGTCTTATCCTTATATATTAACATCTTAAAAATCTTCTAATAAATACTCTTTGAGGACATTAGGTAGAGGCAAGTCTGAGACATCTTTCTTAGTAATATGTAGTAATATAGCTTCCCTACAAGCTGACTGCAAACTTGTCACTCCATACAACTGTATAATCCTCACTTTTTTTGTGGTCCCATAAACATCAACAACAACATGCAATGGTGCTTCTGTATAAGGAATCTTTCTTACACATGCACCCTGATCCTCTCCATTAATGATATAATGCATATTTGCTTGATGATCTGATGTTGGAATATACATGACACCAATTCTACTGAATATATCAGTAGGCAAGATCTGTTTGCATGGCTTTAGTAAACTCATAGGCACTGTCCCTCTACTTGTTTTGATTCGATTGCCCTGAGATACTAATTTAAAGCCAGTGTCATAAGAACTTATGCTGAAGAAATGATTCCATGCTTTTGTGATGCCATAAATCCAGCTTGTACCAAGATTGCAAAGGTCTGGGAGTGCAAAACGTGGCACATTCTCATGATTGAACACTGTGTATGGATCCAATTGAGTGAGTCCAAGTCGAAGGTGGCCACTCCATCCACTCTCAATTTGTTCAATTTCAATTAGAAATATTTCTCCTGGCATAAGAGGCTTTTCACTGAATGCCAACGCATTTGCGAAGCTTTTCTGACGATAAGCGACCGTATTGTCATCCGTGAGTAGGATATTTCCACCGTGGTATGGATGAAATCTGGTGACGGCTGAACGACCCGACATCTTCACCGATCTTCTACTTTGCCACGTAGGAATAAGGTGCTGTCGCTGATATATAGCGCTTCTATAATGCGACTAAATTACTTGTTATTTATATCCATTACTTAAATATTTTTGTGAAAACATTGTTAACATTCATTGTTTTGGGTTTGTTATTTGTTGCGAATGATGGTCGACCTTCTTAACCTCATTCTTTGATAACTTCACTTTCTCCTGTCAATCAGGGGCGAACTAGATCGGCGGGTATCGGGCATTTGCCTGATGGGTCGATGGTCTGATTTACTGGCCAGCAATGTATGCAAAATTTGTTAAACACAAGAAGTTGTATTTTAAACTTATGAAAATTCAATATGAATAAAAAATATTGAAACTACCGGTTATCAATTGTCCGAGCCGTTTAAAATCGCTAGTCCGCTCCTGCTAACAAATTTTGGTACAATTTTTGTTTTATTTATCACCACAATCTAACAGGTTTTTTCAGTATTTATATGGAAATTGTGTACATACTTGTCAAGTGTTCTAGTTTACTGACCCATTTATTTGTCAATTGATGTAATTTATTCCAAAATATTAGCAAATATTATTTATATTTTTTACTAACGTCCTGTATTGATTTATTGTATATAGAGGGCATACAATAAGTATTTATAAACATTTTGTTTATTACAAAATTAGTTTTTCTTTTCAAGGCAATTCAAGGCTTTAAACAAAACATAATTTACATAATATATTCTTTTAAATGTATAACAACCCCAATCGTTACTGAATATGATTATATTATGCTAATTACACATATCTATATGTCATAAATATTAATTTTCAATATTAATGTCTCAGATTAAACATAAATATAGATAGAGCAAAGTATGACTTTGTTTAGTTCCAACAGAAACAATCCCTTCTCCTACACCTGTATTGTACTTTTTAAACATCAATAACTCATAATACTTTTACTTTTTTCTTTTGTTTTAGCTATTTACATTAAATTATACTATTTACATAATATTTATATCTGCATTTTAAATCTGATCGAAATAAATTTTCAGAACTTTTTGCGTATTCAGACATATTATAAAACTGGAAGACAACTTTGGCAACATATTAAATTATTGTAAATATTCACGTCTTTAGAGACGTCTAGGTGGTGGAATAAGGAGAAACAACTAAAAAAGCATTATTGCTTCTCTTATTCCTTTGTTCGTTTCCTCAGATGGTAGCCGGAGGGCAATCAAACCTACTTTGACAGCGTTTAGGTAAGCTCTATAGGGCTATAGGCTCGCTCTATCTATATTGATATTTAATCTGAGATTAATGTCAACATTTGATATATTTCAAAAATAAGAATGCAGCGCCCTCTGTAAGACTCCCAAACATAACCGTTGCATTTTAAAATCTTAACCGAAGCACACGATCAACGGTTTTTGCAACCAAGGCAGTCCAGCAGTAAACAGCAAGCGGTTAATGCACGCTTCTCCGCGGTCACAGTATCCATAGTACCTGTACGTACGGTTCTTCAAGTTCATATTCCGTTGCAACATCAATAATTGCATTCGTTCTAAGTGGTTCTAAGTCTGACATCACATCGCTAAACATCTTTCGCTTTTCTTCACTTCAGTGTGTTCAGTATCTGCTTTTACCACGGCAACAACACAATTTATGTTTTTATAACATATCAACCTTCTATATCTAGCCGTAATAATGGACAATTCATTTACAGAGGTGAGTTATTTTTTATTCTATATGAATTGCATCATTACAGACTATCTTTATTCTATTTTATTAAATATATTTACCTATGCTTTATCTTCAAATAACTGTTTACATTTACAGCACGTTTTGGAACGTGCGAGACAACGACAGAAAAAACTAGCACCATTACGGGAAGCGAATGTATCAGCATCTCAACCGAATATCACACAATCTGATATAATAAAACATCGTAAAGAAGTCGTCTCAGATTCAATTCTTTTGACACCTAGATTAATCAAAAGCAATTCGAAGACAAAGATCTCATCGAATATTACTGGAAGTCCTTCACAAGAATTTAATACTTTGAATATCCAGAAGGACAGTTTGAATATGGAGATTCGATTCTCATCAGCTGAAAATGTTAGGGTTGAGGTTGAGATACAAAGTGATGATGAGACCACAGGCAGTCCAAGAACTATTGTTCATGAAGTTAGAGAACATGAGCAAGAATTGCAACAACAACAAGAAAAGGATGAGGTAGAGCAGCAAGATGGTAGTTCAGAGGAATCTGGTAATGATAGTGAAACAAGTGATGTTGCTCCAGTTCTTAGAGAAGAAGCTAAGGGTAGATTACAGAGATTAGGGAAGCTTTATGCAGGTATGTTTCTAAGAATATTCTGGGTAATTGGAATTAGGTAGTAATAAAAGTTGGATTATTCTATTATGATTTTTCATTGTACAATAGATGATGGGAGTTTATCTTCACCTATAAGTAGAACTGAAGGTAAATTTCGAATTGAGGAGAACAAAGATGAGCATAAAGAAAATGTGAGTGTTAAAGAGACTAGCAGAGCAAGGAAAGGTTTAAGCAAACTTGCTGATCTTGCTAATGATATTAACCAATGGGAGGATGATATATCTTCTGTAAGTAAATAAATGCATGATTTATAGGAAGTTTATTGAAGAATAAACATGTTTCAATTTTTGTTATTAGTCTCGTAAGAAGATACAAGAGAAGAAACCTACAACACCAAAGAAGTGGAAGCCCCCAGCACCTCAGCCACCAAAAGTAGTTAGTCCCAAAGTAGCATCACATGGGAAACCTCCAGCACCTAAACCTCCAATTATAACTGGAGTTTCTACAAAGAAAACTTCAACTGTGGACAATGCAGATAGTGCAGTATCAGACAAACAGTTAAAATGGGATAAATCTGTTCTTGATAATTTGGTAAGTTGTTTATTTAATTAAATAATTATTAACAATTACGAAGTTTATTCATTTATTAAAAATTGAATGAATAATCTTATAAATTGTAATTTAACATTAATGGTGATTGGGAAGTTTTGTGAATTCGAATAAAATCTATAGAATTTGTAAACAATGCACGATTTTTATATCGTTTCTAGGAGTCGCAAGGCTTTACCCGCACCGAATCCAGTTCGCGCTTAGTTTACAAATTTAAAAATTCACAGAATGATAACTCCACACAAGAAATTTCTTCACAATCCGAATTGGAAATTGCACGAGAAAAGCTTAAAAGTACTAATGTTGATAAAGAATCTAAACCTCTATGCGAAAAGCCGCTAAAACCAAAAGAAAAACCGAAAATAGCTAAGAAATTTGAACCGATGCAGGCATGCAAGGAAGAAAATCTTGTAACACCGCGTTCGCCAGTAAAACCTCGTGGAGGAATTGCATCTCGCGCTGCAATGTTTGAAAAGAATACTCCTTCGAGTCCTTCTTCCAAAAAAGAAACGGATCCAGCACTTCTGAGTTTATCTCAACGCATGGCACTCTTTGAGAAAATTCCTGGAGAAGCTTTAATACCTAAAGCTGCTTTTGGTATGGCTGCCCCCATTTCGAAAATTCAAGCGTCGTCAAGTACTCACAGCGAATTAAACAAAAAGCAAGAGTCTCCAATGCCAGCCAGGAAGTTGAACGAAGCTGGGAGTATTGCCGAGAAAATTGCATTGTTAAATCAGGATGCAAATAATGCCACGATATCGCAAAAACAGATTGAAGATAAGGTCAAAGAGGATCGACAGAAGGAGATGGAAGTACTTATGAATAGATTTAACAAGAACAAAGAAGTAAGAGATAAATAAAGTAGTTGTGAATTATTACTATTAATCTTTGTCATTTTATGTACTAGGTTTCGAAAACTTTGGATGCTGTCGAAACAGATTCTGATGATAATGAGGATGATCATGAGGTTAGTGAGACTACTGCTATGATTAGTTCGAAACCAGTGGGCAAAGTTGTCAGGAAAAGTAGTGATTTGCCACCTCCACCTCCGCCTCCTACAGAGAGTAGAAAAAGCGCTGAGAAACGACCAAGTTTGTACAAATTTCAACATTTTTTGTTGTTCATGTACTAGTTAGTATAGAGTGCTAATTTATGTTTGAATGTGTTTTATAGAATCTGGTGATAGCATACAAGTGCAAGCCGTATTGGGAGACGTGAAGCGTATCAAAGTTACGCAGCCGAAGGATGGAAAACTGTATCCATGTCTGTCGGATATTGAAGCAGCAAGTGCATCCGAACGGGAAGTGTCCGCTACAGCTTCACCAAATAACAGGTGCGATAAATTCACTGATTGGATACTATTCCTGCTTTGTTTAGCGTAAAGTCTTACTCAACAAGAAAATACATAATCAAGTATGATTATGTTTAGTACCTGTCGTACTTAAATTAAGTATTATTCTTAATATTAGAATTTTAATAATTAATTCGATTCTTGCCTAAGAGAAACCAAGTATTATGACGAAACATTAGGAGTGCAGTATACGATTTACATCGAATGACGAATTTAGATGATATTTTGATGATTTTACAATTATATACAAACGTAATACGTAATTTTAGATTTAAGTAAATAATTCTTGAATTAATGTGCGCATAGTCTGTGATAGAAGTACTTATATACGTTTTAAATTCATTTTCTTCATTATTTTTGAAGATATATTTGTTGGATTGGTTGTTTTGGGAATAAAGATTTATTCAAGTCAGACTACTGTGTCTTGTACTACCCAATTATAATATCCTAATCACAGTTTGCTTTTTCTTTGTTACAGTTCGTTAGACGATAGTTACACTGAATCGGAGAACGATGCCAATACTAGCTTAGGACGTGAGGTATTGAATGCGCTTTACAATCGTAATCAGCAAGCAAGTCCACAGAAACGAGTAAGTTTTTTTGTTTGTATTTTGGATGTAATTGTGCAATTATTAGTTTTTTTGCTATATAAATAATTATCTTGCTTATTATTACTTGTTTGTTCGTTTAGGTCAGCGATTATTGCAGCACGGATAGTTCAGTTTCGGACGCTTTACACGATATTTCAGAATGTTGCAATGAATATGATTCGGATGGTAGTCCTGGACCTACGCCAAGAAAACATGTGAAGATACAGTCTCCACAAGTAAGTTATACGCGTCTTCTAGACATACAATTCTTACTTTTTTTGTTTTATGTTTTTGATTTGTTTAATAAGATAAGTTTGTTGCAAAGCAAAAAGGTACAATTTATAGAAAACAGACCTGTATATTCATACTACCTTTCAAGAGAACCGAGGCGAATTTCGGAAATGTTACGCATACCTTCGAAAAATTATTAAATTCTACGTGTTTTGCATACCCCTGCGGTTGAGGACTTAAAAATTGACTCTTTTTACTATTATCATTTCTTATAAAATTTCACTACCATACACGGTTCTCAATTGTTTCATTCTATTTTTTTTTTCTTCCAGAAAGCGGTTGCACATGTATCCCAATCTTTCTTATATAAAAAGTGTTCGCCGCAGAAGTCACCAAGCAAATTTCGATCACCTTGCAAAATATTAACATCTCCAAGAAAAGACTCTGCTTCCAATTTACCAACGCATGTTGTAGACGGCTCAGAAGTGTTGCCACTAACTTATACAGTTAGTTTCTACAGGAAGCAGCAATCACAGGTATCTTAATCGTTTTATTTTACAATTTCAATTAATGTAATTAGTAAGTAAGCAAAATGTTAATTATCTCTTATTGTATACAGAGTTCACCAGCAGTGAAACAAATAACAAGACAACCACCACCAGAAGTGCTTGAAGAAGCTGAAACAAGTGAAGACGAAACTGAGAATCACGACGTTCAAGAAAAGATTAATCAACTAATAAACGAAATTAATCTTCAAAACTTAGTCATTTCCCAGGCAAGCACTGCCTTAAATCTGTGCATTGCCACTCCAGAATTTACAGGATCCACTGAACAAGTTGAAGCTGAAAGATTGCTTCTTTTAGCATGTGAGTACTTATCCAAACTAATGAAATTCATCTTTACTATCTTATAACAACGCAAGTCTATTATTATCTATTGTTATTTTATTTAGCAAATCGCCGACAAGCAGCAACTATTGAACTACAACGTCTTAAAGTTGAAAATTCCTTGCGTCCGCTCTCCCAACATGCACAGAATCTTCCAATCGAAAAGGGTACCCTTATCATAAGTAACATTAGCCTTCCTTTGAAGAAAGAATACACCAAAGCGTTAGCAGCTGCAGGTGGGAAAGGTCATCATGTCGTTTGCTTGATTAAATACGGCGAGCAAATCGCTGAAACACAACTGGTATCGACTGTAGCCTCGTCCAGCAAAAATCTGAACGTCGAGTTGACAATTCCCGGAAGTGTGAAGCTCGAGAATGTTTATAGCGATTTCACCATCACTATGGAAGTTTACTGCTTGCAAGCACAGGAAGAAATCCTACCCCATGAAGTAAAATATCATATTGGTAAAAAGGGCAGTAATAAAAGGACACCGAGAAAAGGAAAGCAAGAGAATCGCATGATTCGTCCACCTAGGGAATCCCCAGGTGGACCACAAGCAGTGCGACCGTCTTCTTTCGCTTTGAATGGCTACATTGTCTTCTCAATTCAAGCAATTAATAAATCGCAATGGACACTTAATCAAACTCCGCCAATTAGTCCATTGGAAGGGTCAATCAACATGCGCATTCATTGCGAACTAGATGTTTCCGTTGAGCATCGAGGATTCCTAAATATGTTTGAGGATGTTTCAGGACTAGGAGCATGGCATCGAAGATGGTGTTTGCTCAAAGGTAGCTTAATTAGCTATTGGAAATATCCTGAAGATGAAAGGAAAAAGGTACATTACTACTACACCTAATTTTTCGTTGGAATTACTTGAAACTGAAATTTTGTTGATGTTTTGTTTAGGCTCCTATTGATACAATTGACTTGAGGACATGCATAACTAATACAGTAGGTTCCGTAAGTCGTGAAATCTGCGCCAGACTTCATACATTCCTCTTGGAACGAGAACGACCAACGCAATCTAATGACAAAGAAACCCTGACAGTGAGCTGCCATGGACATAAAACTATTATTAAGTGAGTGCATGCACATTCTGCTTCGCTTAAAATATCTTTCAAGGTTCTCCCACACATGCGATGGATTTAATTTAATGTGATTTCTTGTATGTTACAGGCATTTATTGTCCGCCGACACGAAGGATGAAAGGATAGAGTGGTGCGCATACTTGAATAAGTCGCTGAATGCGTTACGGATGTGCGGCGGTGGCATGAAATCTACAGATTTCTGAAAGATTCGAGAACAAATTAACATTATGATATTAATAATTACGCTTTAATCTTTAATATTAAACTAAATATTATTAACAAATTGCGTATATATTTCAGATTTAAGAGTGTCGTCATATTTAATAATCAAGATGAACAATTTATTGCATGAAATTATTTTTGTATCAATTTAATTATGATATTGTTGAGGAGCTTATAAGTTGAAGACTAATGGCATAAAGAAATTTGTTTTTTTCTTAATAATACTAACAAATTGAATTAATTACAATGCTTAGGAGTCATGAATATGAGTATATTGCCATATACATTTAAATAATTTTGAATGTATTTTACATATATTATGTATTGGAATAAAGATACATTATGTAAATGAAGTGAAATTCTTTCATTTTTTGCAATATCCCTATGAATAATAACGTGCATATGGTCTGTTGATTCATGATAATCAAAAATTCTATGTGTGACTAATCATTCTGTGCTGACTGATTGATGGTATAAAGAAGCCATTGTTTATTGTGCAAATATCTTCTAGTT
>JARJDU010029505.1:0-17841 GCA_030264695.1 Lissagria laeviuscula | reverse complement strand
TTGGAAGTTAGATTTTTGCTAAAATTTTTGAAAAATAACAAGTTTTTGTTGCTCATATCGCACAATGCATAGACATTTTTTCTGAAACGTTATTAAGTAGGAAGAGTTATACATATTTGGATAGAGCTTCGAAAGACAACTCTTTTGTTATACACCAATTAGTACTGTGGCCAAGGATGTATAGAGCTATTGGCAATAAACAACCAAAAAAAAGAGCTAACATAGTCTACATAATACCCAAAAACATTTTTACACAAATATTACTATACTTTTGGGCATATTTTTTCAAAACAATGTAAACATTACATAAACTTTAGCTGCTACAACTATTACAAATTCAACTAAATACATGAAATTGTGGATTGTATGTTAAGTCTGCTGAGTTTGGAATGCTGAGAGCTCGCAGATGTTTTAAAGTGTTATTTCCATTTCTGGGAAAATTCAGAGTGAAAATTTCGCCCCGGTTACCAACTTGTCTTAAACCGCTATTGGGTGGTGGCATTTTCCAGAACAAAATATGAAATTGCATTTCTACATACAATTCTTTTTTTGTATCATATTCTATAATTTTTGGATTGAAATATTATAAACAGGAAAATGATTCTGATATTGTTGAATTTTAAAAGACAATTCTTTTGGTAAATACTTTGTCCATTGATCAAAGATGATCTGAGTTATTTATTGGCTAAAAACTAACTAAAAAACCTGCAAAAAATTTGATGTTTTTATGATTTTTTCATTAGAAGTAATTTTAAATCATAGAATATGCTCTATATTTATAGAAGCTTTATTTTTCTAAAGGATATGTACATTAGAAAGACAATCAATTATTAGATAGCAAAAGTTACAGCAAACAAATGAACGAATTTATTACATATTATGTTAAAAACAATAAGAAATGCTATTTTTATTGCAATACATTTAACTCTTATTGTTATGTTTATATATGTGCTGTGTATTATTTATACAAAAAGGATAAGAATGTCAGGATAACAGACATAAACACTGGATACATTCTTCATGAATTGTTATTAACCAATATATATGCCAAAACTAAATGAAAAAATATATTCTTGACTTGTGCAATACAACAATTACATAAATTATAGCAAGATTGTACACAAAAACTAGTATTAGTTCCGGTTTTGCATTACATTCCTACTCAAAAATTAATAATTGATTTATTTACATGGTTCAAACGTTTTTACTTGTTTAAAACTAAAAATAACAATTAATGAGATATTTATAATTATCCATCAAACTATGTTAAACCTTCAAAATGTAATAATCGCTCAAGGCAAGAGAACTTTCAAGCTTGCGAATCGCTCATTCTGACTATGTATCTATCTATCTATCTATAATCAACTTATATATCCATCATTAATGGCGTGTTAGTTTTGCGTTCAACGAACGTCTCATGCATACCATGCACGCACACACATATACAAATCAAGAATTTATAATTGTTGCTAATGATAGAATTGCTAATACAATTGCATAATATAATATCTTTTGCATCAGGTCGCAATTCTTTAACTATGTGCGTTTTACAATTAAATCGTTGACATAATAACGGCAACATTTAACAAATTCTTCATACATTAAGGCAAAATGAAGATATTTGAGTTAATTTTATAATGAACATTTTTATTTATGATGAACGTGTGCTGCGTGCAGTAAATAAGAAAGAGAAGCGTTCGTTGTTTGGGTTTGTCTTAGAACTGAAATAAGGATAAGGATGACGACTTTAATACCATGAAGATGATCCAAGCAGCATTAGGTATCATCTATCTATCTATATCTGCTTGTATACTACATACAAGCAAGCATTTTCTACACGTGCATTAAAACGTGTATCGTTTGGTTCATGGCCAACCATGGAGTGCATCGTCACGTTTCGAAATTCGAATCGAAAGTGAAATGAACGGATTCGAATGGGATGTTGTGAAGCTGCAAGGCGACAGATATACTACAATTGTCATATTACTATTTATTTAAATATAATAACAACAACACATAAATGGGTTAAATATATTATAAGAAACATATTAATATTTGCGATTTTGTGTTGCGATTTGTTCAATTTTCGATTCTCTTCTCTTTGTTTTTTACTTTATTTAAATGGCAATTCCATATTGGCATATTGTTCACATGCAATTAAAGAAAAAGAAAAGAGAATAAAAAAGAATATTATGTAAAGAACGATGGGTATTCCATAATGTCTATCTGAGCTGAACATTAAAATGGAAAGTATTCTTATAAGTGTGATTTGAATGCGCAATCATGCGATGTTGGTAATTTAATGCATAATTCTTAAAAATAAAGAAAAAACGAACAAATAAGAATATAATAGTTGTATATGTGTATGTATGTGGTAATCTGTAAATTTCTTTAGATTACTAGAACGTGAACTTAATTAAAAAGGGGATTAATGTAAAATGTAAAACTTTGAAATTGAGTTATTTGGATGTTATTTAAACTTTAATCATAGATATTAATCATATGCTCACTAAGTAAATCAAAAATTTGTTAATAGTAGGAATGTCTGGTAGTTTATTGGTTTTATTGTAATTTGGCGGTATATATTAGCATAGTATTTAAGTCTTGAATCTTTAAATTATAAAGCCCAGTGGGCACTGGGCAAGAGTTAATTGTGGACATTTCTGCCCAAATTTTTATTGCATTATATTAAAAAAATATATATTTATGGTTTGTTTGTGTTGATTGGGGACTGTAATTTACGTAAATAACGTAAAAAATATTTCAGGGGTAGTGCTGAGTGATACCGCTGTTGACTGTATACTGTATGATATTAAAATATTAAATTTTTGCGGAAGGGCGGCTAGTAAATCGCTAATGCTGCTACATATAAATAATAAATTAACTTTTATGCTGGTTCTGTTGGTTGGTACTTCTTCCTAACTTGCTGCCCCTAATCTTGGCCCATAGTATCCATGGCTAAAGTCGACATTGGTATTCCTGCATCCGTATCCGTGATAGATGGTTTTAAACCACAATACATATCAATTTATGAAACTTATTCATTTCAAATTTGAGAAAAATTTCAATTAGGTTATATTACTAATGACTTAATATCAATTACATTAAGGGGGGACTAAAAATGAGCTAGTTTCATAATTTTTTTGGGCATTACAGAAATATAGTAAATATTTCGGGTTTTTTGAATGTTGCAGAGCAACATTTTTACATCTTCGAAATGTTTTTTTGTAATATATATTGTTTTACACCGCCTGGGCTGCTGCATCTGTGGGCGGCCTCCGGGATGTTGCCTCTCGCTGGCTGCAAAGTTTGCAAAGAACTGGCATATCATAGAACAACCGAACTTTTACATCTAAAACTAAAATGATTTTTTTTACCAAGTTACAAAAGATTTTTTTCGAAATTCGTAAAATTACTGAAATTGGGGCAATTTGAAATAAATAGTTATTTTTGCCTAATAAATTGACATTCAACTGGTCATATAAAATCGAAACATTATAATATCTAAAATATTGCAATGCTACATGATAGAGATTCATTTTTACGCATTGGAAGTAAAAATTGAGTGAAATCGGTAGGATATATCTCGAGATTTTTGTACAATCCGTTGACAAAAAATATGATTTTAAGAAAAAGCGAGTTAATGGTTTCAAGTTTAGTTTTAAACGAGCAACGAAGTTAAATACCGACATATCGTTTGAGTACAGACATCCTAAGGATCTTTTTCTGAAATAATAGTTCTTTTTTCTTCAATTATTAAGAATCTATGAGTCAAACTAAGCATTCCACGATGTTTATTAATTGTTCCTTGACATATCAAAACAATATCTATCTATTGGTAAAATAAGTAATTCCCAAATTAGATTTCGTTTTCATTTGTTCATTGTAATTTAGTCGATTCAAATGAACTTGAATAAATAAAAATCCATTTATGACTCATAGCAAATAATTACTTACTCATATTAATTAATAAATAATAAACCCAATTATACAATGAGTGATTTGAGTACTTAGTATTTTAAAATTTTAATGACTAAACATTAAAATTGTTAATTTGGATTTTAATAGGTTTGCAAACGTAACTTATATATTGCCATATGATACCATAAAGCAAAGAATTATGTGTGAGCACAAAGAGTATAGTACATGTTTTACATTTAATGTAGTAACAAACTTGTTTTCAAATTCCGCGTCTTTCTCGTTGTTTATGTAGGTGAATTCATTAATTCGTAATCGTAACGCGACGCACATTGAATGAGGAAAGAGTGAATGTGAACGTAATCGAGAATGAAAAGACACAAAACGCGACATGATTATGTCACCAAGAAACAAACACTTTTCATTATAACTAAGATTGCTATAAATAAAAATATAAACTAATATAGATCCTGTTCCTGTTTTTAAATGCTGTATAAATATAACTGTAAATATGCGACAATTAATTCGCATATTATAAAGTTTATTGCAAGTTAGTTCTTTAAATTGATTTATTGCACAAGTTAAATGTTGACGTTGCCTCTATAATTTCATGATGAAAAATCAGATTGTGATGAATTTAATTACAACCTAGACCCAAAACAATAATTAAACAATTTCAAATCGTGAGATCTTCAACTATACTTTCATACTTAACAACTTAAATTATCTATTTACTTAGAAATCACAAATACTTCACAATTCATTCAACATTGTAATTATTCCTCGGTAAAATCAACCAAATGCCATTTACTAAGCGGCGGATTTAGAGTTGACGGAGCCCGAGGCGCACAATCAGTTCTAAGCCCATCGTATAGCGACATTCGCCGCCACTTTCAGAATTTTGAATCATCAGGAACGCGCCTCTGCATAAATCCGTCACTGCATTTACTGCACTAGGTTCATTAATTTTTTACATAAAATGTCAATTATCTAATTAAACAAACCATAAACTTAAACACAACTTTTCAACGATCTCCCAACCTAGAAGTATTCTTCCTATTTGCAAATTTCTAACAAAATCTCTTCAATTTGCTTTGCAGACGATGGACGCAGACAGTAGCTATGGTGGTAGCGACACAGCACAAGATTCGACCTCAGGTCAAGATCATAACTCCTCCATGGAAACCACATCCACGACGTCGCCAATGCACGACGATAGAACAATGTCTTCTCTACCGCACGATCAGCACAATACATCGGCGGGCATCGACAATAACTACTACCATAAGAACGAAGTGCATCTGAACGTCAACTACGACGAAACAGATCGCCATCAGCCGATCGGCAATGAGAAATCACCACGATTGCCGCATTATAAATCTACAGCTAATCTGAATGTTAACAATGACGATGATCATCTTAAATATAACAGCACAACTCATCTTAATGGTACCCCAAGAGGTGCTAAACACGCACCTTCGGGACTCGACAATCCTGCGTTTCAGGAAGACGAGAAAGCCAATGGTGATTTAAACAAGACTCTTACGTCACCTAGCAAAAAAGATGAACAAATGGCGGAGGCCATTAATCTAGAACTGATCAATTTGAAACCGAATGGTAAAGATGTCACAGGACCTTATGATACGAATGTGAATAGCATTCCCATGAAGAAAGAGACTGAGGTAGAGATCGGGAATCCGTATGATGAGTATTTTGTTCCTGTGAATGAGCATAGGAAGTATATGAGGTGAGTAAAACTAGAAAGTGTGTTTGCAATGCGTTAGCAGGTTTGTCTTAAGACTTAAGTCAATAAATTGTTTCGGTTTGTGAAAGTACGACAAATATTAACCGTTTTTGGGAGCGCGGTGATTGATGAAGATATTAATTTATGCGAAAACTCTTTCGCTGCTTCGAAGTGATAATGTTTCATACAAACTTTGAATAAATGTCAAATGAAACTGACTTAGGTTAGAAGTGACAGTACTTTTATATATGTGTATATGTAGTACATACTTGTATTCGAAAGTATTTGAGTCATAAAAATGCGAAGATTATCTGTAAGACATAATCGTGTAGCCCCGAAGCCTTCTTTGGTGATAAGTCATCTTGGATGTACCCATAATCAACGAACCGAGGAGATGCTCCCATTGCAAAATCTTGATGATGTCTCAAACGTCATCGGAATTGATGAAAAGCCAGATAACTTCATCCATAACTACTCCAAAAGGTTCCATTGCCCCTTCAACATCATCTCGAAATCTTATTGTCATTCCATTGTACACAAGTCACTTAAATTTCATCATTTCATTGCAATAGATTAGCTACAATCTCATTCTGTACTAAAAGCAGCTCAATTATGATTTAGCTCGTCGCGGTCAGGTAAAGCCCGGAATAGTGTAACATTTGCAGACCCGCATGACCTCATGGATGATAGTTTGCGTCGGCGACAACAGGAAAAGGCGGCTGGTATTGATGATACCGGACTGTCGCTGACAAACCCTGAACGTGGAGTTGTGGATTATGCCGAATGGCTCACATCGATGCAACAGCAACGGTACTGATTCGTTTCACCTTTGCCTTAACTGTGAATACCAACAAGAAATCATAAACCGCATTTTGCAAAATTTTCTAATTGCGTTGATAATATCTAACAAAGAAACCTATTTACGGGACAAGGTTTCAATTTGGGTGTGCATCTGCATATGAACAATCCCAATAATAATCTTTTTTTATCATGGAAACAAAACGTTTAATGGGCAATTAAAACCGGAGCTTTTTACGCTGCAGCTAAATTGGTTTCTTCCATACAAGGGGCTTTAATAATGTGAGGTGTTGGTATCAGACTAGTGAAAGGCGAGGATGGAAAAATTGGTACTTCTTTGCTGGTGCATATGTCCCTCTTTATTTCATTGTATATTCTGCAAGGATTTATTGCCTGTTATTATCTCTTACGAGTATTATGCAAATGAACATTGTTTCTAAGACCTTTTTCATGTTTCAGGGGTGAGAAACTATACATCACGAAGGATAAACGTATTAAAACTAATTGGAACAAGCGAATCTGCTGGGGTATTGCCATTGCCATAGTCGCCGCCATTGTTATAGGAGGGATCCTAATTGGAGGTTGTTAGATCATTATTAAAGCGCCAAAATCCAACTTTGTTTCTTATTTTCTGTTTGTTTGTATATTTAGCTGGTGTGATATCAGAAGACCCATCATATAACTCCAAAGAAGTAAGCGCAAGGAAATTAAACGACAATGCTAACGATGATAATACGAAAGTAGCTGGTGGCTTCCTTTTTGGAAGCAACGGAGTTTCCAGTACGCCTGGAATGGCTACCAGTACTTTGCCCACTAATATAGCAACCGATACCACAATGATTCAAGGTAGATGAACAATTAATTCATTAAATTTTTATATAAATAGTAACAATGTTCGTTTGTTATTGTAGTGCCTAATGCTTTGGAATCACAAATGACCATCGACAAC
This sequence comes from Lissagria laeviuscula, assembly GCA_030264695.1. Lineage (NCBI taxonomy): Eukaryota > Metazoa > Arthropoda > Insecta > Coleoptera > Staphylinidae > Lissagria > Lissagria laeviuscula. The sequence continues at coordinate 10,432 of JARJDU010029505.1, read as the reverse complement.
ATGCAATTCCAACCGGAACTCTCGTTTGCAAATAGCAGCGAGTTTAAAGAACTCGCGGAAGAGCTGGAGAAGCACATCAAGGACACACTGTTCACGCCTGAATTTTTGCGAAGCAACGATGTGGATTTGAAAATCGTCGAGTTCACGTGAGTACAATACAAACGGACGCAGGCTTTTTGTTTGTTTCGCGTGGGTTATTTATTTTGTTTGTTTTTCGTAGGTCCGGAAGTGTCGTCGTGCGCTATCGAATTAGTTGGAAACCAAAGGAATCAGCGAAGGATGAACCAATTAACGAAGACATGTTAAAGGAGCGAGTTACAAGAATGTTGGCTAGTAATCATGGTTATATTGACAAATATCGCGTTTCGGACACTAGCATTGTGTCTAATAGAATCATTGACATGTGCAAGATCAATAACAATGGCTGTGAAGATCAATGCGTGTACGATTATGTGAAAATGGACTTCAAATGTAAATGCGATTCAAATAGAATTTTATCTGTTGATGGTAAGAAATGCAACGATATTGTCGAAGAGGAGTTTGACTTCGAACATCATTTCCATGATACACATCATGAACATCATCCGTCTGCGGAACCTGAGCCAGAGCCTGCGGCTGAAACTGAACCTACTGTAAAAGCAGAACCTGAACCCTCTGCTGAACCAAAGCCAGAGCCAACTGCTGAGCCAGAACCAGAGCCAACAGCTGAACCAGAACCAGAGCCAGCTGCTGAACCACAACCTGAGCCAGAGCCAGAACCTTCTGCTGAACCAGAACCTACTACTGCTCCTGAACCAGAACCTAAATCTGAATCAGTTGCTGAACCCGAACCTACCTCCGCACCAGAACCTTCAGTCGAACCAGAACCAGTTGCTCAACCTGAACCTACCTCAGCTCCAGAACCAGAGCCATCTGCTGAACCTGAGCCCGAACCTGCATTATCATCAACAGAAGTCAATGAAAAAGGACTAAACTATGAAGAGCACGTTCACATGGAACTTGTACCAGTAACTGAGTCCGCGCCAGAACCTACTGCCGAACCGAAAACTGAGCCAGAGCCAACAGCAGAACCTAAGGCTGAACCAGAACCAACAACTATTGAACCGAAGGCAGAGCCTGAACCATCAGCAGAACCTGAGCCAACGACAGTCCCAGAACCGGAAGCAGAACCTAAAGCTGAGCCAGAACTAACAACAATTGAACCTAAAGCTGAGCCTGAGCCATCAGCTGAATCCGAGCCAGCAGCAGAGCCTGAACTAGAGTCAACTGCTGAACCTAAAGCAGAGCCTGAACCAACTGCAGAGCCTAAGGCAGAACCAGAGCCAAGTGCTGAACCAGAACCAACACCTGAACCAGAACCCGAGCCATCATCCGAACAAACGCCAAGACAAAGTAAAGTAAACGATGAAATGGACGAATCGGAACTCTTGCCAATAATACCTTTGACCACTGAAGAATCATCCAAACAACCAGAAGCAAGTGCACATGTTACTACAACGCCAGAACCACAAGCAGAGCCTGTGCCAACTATAATACCTAGCGCTGAGCCAGAACCGGAGCCAACAGCAGAGCCTAAAGCAGAACCTGAATCATCTGCTGAACCTAAATCAATTGAAGACGTGAAACTTGTTCCAGAGCCAACTGCCGAACCAGAGCCAGAGCCCACTGCAGAACCAGAACCAGTTCCAAAACCAGAACCGGAACCTTCCGCAGATCCAGAACTTATTACAGTTTCTCAAACTGAAGTTGTTCCAGTATTGATGACTACAATCGAACCAAAGATCGAATCAAGAGAAGAAACTTTCGAATCAAAAGGAATTATTTCTCACTTGAATCACATGATTGAAACTACAAAGATGCCTGAAATAATGACCACAACTGAGGATTTGGGACCTACAATGAATATCGAAGTTAGTATTAATACATACACACCGGAAACACATCAGAAAATTGTTGCCGTTGATCCCACAGAAACTACGAACAATAATGTCGAAGCAATGTCACCCTTCCTTCCGGAAATTGATAACGATACACTTGTAAACATTTTACACACTGGTGGCGAGCTGCATGAACATAAAGAAGAATCTCATGAAAATGATACTACGACAAAACCGCCTCGACTTGATGACGATGAGTTGCATAAGGTGAATCCTCTGGATCTGAACGTCACTGAAGCAACTGGTATCACAACCCAAATCCCAATTGATGCTAATAATCGAATGACAGAAGAAACTACAACGGTCAAGAAGATTGAAACTACTTTACCACTAGATATCCTGAACAATGTCCATAGTAATAGTTTCTTTGGAAATTTAGACATAGCTTCAGAAACAACAACTAAAGCTTCCTCTTATGACAATTTCAAGGAGGTCAGCTCCAGCACAGAGGATTTAATCGCAATGGAAACGACGACTTATGGAACTAAAAATAACAATCTAGGAGACACCACTGTCAAGGAAACAATAGATAGTACAACACTTACAGATCTTGGATCAACTGTCCATGCAGAAATCGAACTTAGTGCTACTGAAACAGTTCAGTTTATGGATAATACAGAATTGCCAGCAGTGGCTGCTGTAAATGATGTAAATGAATCAAAAGAAGAGGTAGGAACTTTGGTACCAGTTATCACCACAACTCTAAAGACTTATGAAGTGTCTGAAGCTAGCACAGACGTGAGTACGGAATCAACGCCCATTTTAAAGAAGGAAACCACTACACCATCCATCAATGAATTAGATAAATTGGAAACGGGAGAGGAGAAAGATGAAGCTTTCTTGTCAGTGATTCCTTTACCTAAGCAGCCGGAAACTAGCAAATTCGATAAGAAGAGACAAAACTCAGAGTTTGACGCCAACAATTTAAATGATATCAGTGACGAGGAGCATAATCATTTAGGAGGAGGTGACAAAGTTAACAAGAAGGAACATGATTTAGAGAGTACTGAGACTACGGAATCTACAACTAAGACCACATACAATAAAAAGAAAGATTGGATTATTGAAAAGAAAAAGAGCAAAGGTGAATTTGACGATGTTAAGCCGGTAACGGAAGGATTCAAGGTCGAAGGGTTTTCGCGTTGTGCCACTGGACAATTCCAATGTGTCAATGGAACTTCCTTAAAGGACGGTAGCTATTGCATCCCGAGAAACGACCGTTGTGATTCGGTAGATGACTGTTCGGATGCTTCAGACGAGACTGGATGTGTACAAGAAGGCTGTCCGGACAATTTCCAATGCACAAGTGGACAATGTCTTAAACGACACTTAGTTTGCGATGGTATTCTACATTGTAACGATGGCAGCGACGAAAAGAAATGCGGTAAGAAGATAAAATAATAATTTATCATGAAACTAAATTTTCAATGTTGTTATCTTATCACTTTATTCATTGTTCGAATTTACAGAATCCTGGAATTGCCGTTTCGACGAATTCGCTTGCGGAGAAGGTGCAAGATGTATACCACTATCTTGGAAATGTGACGGGCGCGCTCAATGTCCTAACAGCGCCGATGAACAAAACTGCCATCCCAAAGAGTGCGGCAATAATGAGTTCCATTGCACCGAACAAGATGTTTGCATTCCGGCTAGTTGGAGATGTGACGGGAACTCAGATTGCGGCGGTGACGAGGACGAGAAATTATGCGGTAGGTTGTTGCTTCTCATTAGTAGGCGTACCCGGCTCAGTCGGTTGAGCAGTTGGTTTCTGGTTCGTAGGAATCGAGGTGTCTTCAGTAGAAGCTGAAGACAACTCACTAGTAGGTGTTGCCGGTTCGGTTGGCAGAGCTGTCGGTATTGTTGGGAAGTTTTTGTCGTCGTGAAGAGCTTCAATATTTCCAAGTGGTGGCATTTTTGGCATTTCGCTCAATGTTAATGGGTTCATTAAATCGACATCTTTATCTTGTACGCTGGAGATTATCACAGCTTGCTGCTCGATCATGTTTTCTGCTGTGACGATGTCCACAGCTTCTGCTGCGACGATTTCCATAGGGTCGTTGTTCTTGGCTTCTTCCATTTTTTAAAAAGAAAAAGAAACAAATAGTTGAAATGATAATAGTCTTTAGTTAAATTTCAAATTTCACACGTGGATTTTTCGAACTGTTGAATTTTAATGTCACAACTCACTGTAAACAATTGATATGACAACGATTATTAATTATATCAAGGACTATATGATTCAATTTTTATGAGATATATATTTTCTTTATAGAGTGTAATGTAGATCAATTCAAATGTTCTATTGGAGGCGGTTGCATTGACATCAAACTTCGTTGTGATGGTGTTGCCCAATGTGCTGATCTCTCTGATGAATGGAATTGCCTCAAGAATGATGAACCAATTGACAGGCATTATCTGCAAGTTCTTGCTGAGAATAAGACCTGGCTTCCTGTATGCGCTGACAATTGGGACCTGAAGAGATCTGAATCTTTATGTCAAAGTATGGGATATTCCGGCGCGAGTAGCACTGATTCAATCGATCTTACAAACGACTTCGAGAAGTATTATCGATTGAAAAGTGGTGAAGTACTCAGTGGTAGTCTTCTAGCTCAATTGGAAAAGACTGACTTGAAATGTGATAAAGTCATTTCTGTTACTTGTCAAGAAAATAGTAAGTGAAACATATTGCTTAATAAACTCACAAAATACAATAAACGATTAACGATTTGTTTACTAAATAATTAATTAATTTTGATTGATTCATTTTAGGTTGTGGTAGCCATAGTTCTTTGGACGTTCAACAAGCTCGTATCATAGGTGGAAATAATGCCGCAACTTCTCAATGGCCAAGTGTTGCATTGTTATATAACAAAAAGCAGAATATTAAGTGTACAACCAGTCTTCTTACACCAAAATGGTCAATAGGAAGTCATTCCTGTATGGGCCAAAATATGAATGCCCAAGATTGGGTGTTATATGCTGGTGGTACTCAATTCTTCGGTAATGGTGATAATAGCACTACCCAAATGACCACTGTAAAGGACATTGTACCTCATCCAAAGGCGAAATACGCACAATTCGAGTATAAAAACGATGCGATACTTATCGAGATGGGAACACCTTTGGACGTTGGACGAAATATTAGTGTCATCTGTATGCCGGAAAAGAGTATTGAAGAAAGACAACTTTGTGTTACTGCTGGATGGGGTGTTAGTAAACCAGGAGGTAAGCATCAACTCAAAGAAGAAAACTCAAGACAACATTATAACTATAACTATGTTTGTTTTTATTTTAGAAGCAAATGTGCAACAATATCTTCATTATTTGCCAGTACCAACGATAGAAATGGACGAATGCAACTCAACTAAGCATTACAATGGACATTTGACGAAGGACAAAATTTGTGCTGGGTATACAGATACTGAAAAATCTCCTTGCTATGTAAGTGCAACATTTAAGTATTACATAATTAAGATTCATCAAATTAAAATAATTTTAAAATTAATATTCGATTTTTTTTTAATAGAATGATGAAGGAGCACCATTGATGTGTTTCTCAGATACATCAAACACATGGGAATTACAAGGAATTCTCTCACATCATGGAAATTGTGGACGGTCGAAACATCCATCAATTTACACCTCAATCAATGATAGCATAAAATCTTGGATTTATAACACAATTGGGAGGAAGATTAAAAGCGCATGAAGGCTGTAATCATGTGGTTTAGTGGATACGAAAATTTGCAAGGAGAAGTTAAGTCAATGAAATACTAGCCAGAGGCAATCATATAGCATAGCCTTGGAACAAAACGTCACATAGTGATAATTTAATTAACGTAACATAACGAGGAATGATATACATTCGAGTCATTTATGTAAAAAATAAATAACAAACATTGTTGCATCTTGGTATATACTGAGCGATAGAAACAAAAGAAAAAGAAGTACCATTGTTAGATAAGGCATTATACTATAAGATGTACTTAATTATGAATGAAGTTAATGATCTGTTCATGATCAGTTATTGCTCTAAAATGGATTACTGAAAATATTTTCGGAAAAACGAATACTTGTAGTTTTAATCTAATTTTAATGATTTAAGTCTTTTGTCGTTTAGAAAAAACAGTTTTGAATTAATTTTAAGTAAAGTAAATGATAAAGTAAAGTAATTTTGCTAGAGTTATTATAATAATTAGACTTGACTGTGGAATGGAACGGATGGATAACTGTGCTCACGGAGCAGTTTTGTATTATTGTAAATATTGTATTATTTTAATGATAATGTGCATTACGTAATTATTAATGATTTAAGTGTATTTTCGATTCCAATTTTTGAATTTTATTTGTACAATTCGTTTTTTTAACATGAATATTAATTATATTTGCGCAATCTTATAATATCTGAGAACAAGTGACATCTACACTCGTGGCTTTAACCGACTCGAACGCTTTTTCATATTTAGATTATGTTATGTTATTGATAGATAGATATAAAAGTATTATATTAACGAGCTCCCGTCCATGAATTTACTCTTTTATTCTATTCATTTAATATGCATGTATACACTTTATACTTACTTATATAATTAGTAATTATGCAAGAAGAATCAAGGAAAGGAAATGAGAGAATAATAGTAGGATTGACTATTAAGTAGGGTCTTTAAACATTACTGAGTTATCGTTTAAGTATGTCTTAGAAGTTAATAAAATACTTAAAGAAAAGATTGATTATGCTTAAATGGTAAATGCATCACATCATATAGGAAGAACACCATCTTGTCAAGTATGAAAACATGTTACCGCGAAATATGCATTGTTTATACTATTAATAATTGTAATGAAATGAAATATTGAAACAATACAGATATTTATAGATTTTATCTTTGTAATCATTAATAAATAACTATTGCAGGATTAAATGAATTATTAATTTGCTGATATTTTATTTTATAAATGTAGATGATTTAAGGCAAGACTAGAGTTTATAACAATGACACTCAGAAATGGTCCAAAATTTAAGGTCAAAGTTGAATCTTATCACACAATTTTAATTATTTTTCACATAAAGTTAGTATAGTTCAGATTGTTTTGCAATGTTTGAGGAGTAATCATAATTTAATTGATTATGAGGTGACAATATGGAGACAAAGAAAAGAAGCAAATCGAAGCGCTGGCCCACCAAAAACCCATGGAGAGACACTTCATCGAAAAGCTACCTGATGCACAAAAGACACGGAAAGCAAAAAAAATTTGGAAGAACATGTGGGGAAAATTGTTCTGCTATTACATCCATAACATATTTTTTTTCTTTAAATAAATTTATAATAAGTCCTAGGTGAATTACCTTCATTATTATTAAGGCACAACAGTTCTCAGTAGGGCTTGCTAACATTATCTTCGAATGATCGGGTTTCGTTGGTTTTTGTTACAGTTTTTGCAGATTACAGGGATAGGTTGAAAGTCCTTTTCTTAATCAGAAATTAGGGAAAGCGAGGAGTGTGAGATTATATTAGCTGACTGTTGCGCTTGAGCTAGGGTTTTTTGCGTTTGAACGCAGGTGCGCTGACCACTTTGGGATTATTACTTTAGGAGATATAACTGAACAAAAATTGCATAACATATAATACCAATGCAAAAAATAGAATAGAATCACTATAAAATTGATAAATAGTTCTAAACAGTTCAATTTTAGTGTGAATGCTTTAAAAGGTCAATTTAGAAGTTAACCATAGCAATAAAATTGTGGACGATCAACGATTTACAAGAAATGATAGAAATATTTCTATATAGTGTTGGTAGATAATGAAATAGACTTTTATATCTGACATTGTGTAGTTGTGATTCTATAATATATAAATGAAATATAATTACATACCTTATACATGCTGAACCGGGGCCGATTACCACCAATTATGGCTTCACATAAAGTGCTGCTGACAGATTGAATAAAGAAAATCATCGGGAACGCGGAACATTGCTTACACACTGATAAATTCTTATACACTGCAGTAACACCAAATTGCTTACTTTACTAATATTGACTTGTAAAGTTGTAAAGTTTCTATATACTACCACACTTTTTATTAAATTTTGACTTGTTATTTATTTGCTGTTAGGTTGACAACTAAACTGAAACGTTATATTTCAAGTTGTCAGAATACCAAAGAAGTTTGTTTTAATAAATTTACTTTTAATAAGTTAACAATTAATTAAAACCGCACATGGTTTATTTTAGTAAAGTAATAAATGTTTCTAATTATATAAATTTAGTATTAGATGACAGGACAGAATTCACTCATTTTGGGGCTCAAGGCAAAAAAATTATTTTGTGGCCCTATAATCTTGAATCATGGCCTAGGCAAAAGAGGGGACAACAGGGCTTGTAAACTCTTCTGATATGATATTGTGACAGTAATAGGAGTTGTTAAGAACCTTCGAAATATAATATTTTCTACAAATAGTACAATTAAAATTTGTAATTTGATATAAGATCCTAGACATGAAGGCTTAGGCAACTGCCTTGTTTGCCAAATAGTAAATCCGGTCTTGATAGATACCGTCAATATTCTTTATAAAACGAAAGATAATAATCATGATTTGCTTTTACCGCAAGAATATTGATTTGCTATGCTTGGGATATCTTTCCAAGATAGTTTACCACGGCGTGTCTGCGTTGAATGACCAATAAATGTTCTCGGCAGTATGAAAGACTCAATAATTTGTCTTTTCAGTTTACTTCACAAAGTTTTCTCACTTGAAATGTTTTTCTTAGGCAGTTAAGTGTTTTTAGGTTGAAAACTCGATTGACAAACATGGTACACTGTGAAACTTTAATTACTCGTATTTATACAAAACAACCAAAGTGTATAATAAGTTGTACAATATGAATACATTCAACAAGAATACATTTCTGATTTATTCTAAAATCTGTACAGGTTTTTATTTTTTATCTATTCAAATGAACTGCTCATCCTGCGAGAGTAGCTGAACGCGCCAGTCAGAGAAAGGTCCACTCATATAACAATTCCGCATAGTAATATAGCAAGAAAAAGAAAAATATGTGTTACACATTTATAGATTTATCACCAACGTCTAAAACCATTCTAAATAGATATTGAATATTTCTAAGGCTTACTATGTAGAATTGTAACAGGGTGACCTTGTTTTTTGGGTGGAGTATTCTGCCAAATTTGCTCCTCTGGTACCAATCATTATGTATGAAGTAATCAGAAGTAATAGTTGATTCCTTGAATGTACAGGGCGTAGATAGAGTTTGCAGAGCTTAGGGACAACAGAACATTCGTTCAAACAGGAAATTACTACTCGTCTGAATCCTCCAGCACCCTCCCCAGTTTCTCGTCCCAAAAATGTTTATAATTTCGAAATCTCTTTGCTATACCTCTGTCGATATATTACACAAAACAATAAAGTACAGGGAGAAAATTAATAAACTCATTCAGTAATAATCAACATACTTCGCAAAAGTTGATATACTAGTAGCTGTAGTCATTCGTAATAATATATACTACTAGGATGTGAACTAAAACTACATTGAATACCACCGTTCGGAGCGTTGTCATTTGATTGAAATTCATGTACATGCGAATGTAGCACGTGCTCCATAACTTGATCCACAGCCATCGTCGAATGTATGACCACTGGAAGAGTGGTATGTAGATCGATATCTGCTTCCCCATCGCTTACATCATCAATGAAGCAGTTTGGAGTCTCATGATTGCTTTCGTTACTTACTGCAATTTGCAATTTGTCATTCCTTCCGCTTCGATATCTACGAACTAATATGGCACTCGCAAGCAACAATGTACACAAGAGTACAGCGCATATAATACTGAATATCCAGTACCAATCCAAGTCTCCAATATCATCTAAGCATAGAAATTAGAATTTAAAGATGAAATTAGTCGGATTTATTATAACTAATACAACTTTGTACCTTCAAAGGGACTTTGTGACTTGGCCCTTGGGAAGAAATCCGGTAAGACTGAAGTTTTCATAGATGGTTTAGGCTTAGTGCCATTTTTATTGGACGAAGGAGGTAGAGCTGCTGCCTCGCGGATATGTTCATTGTTCGAGTCATAGTTCAAATCAAAATCGTCCTGATCATAATTATAGTTGACATCTGCCTCAGTTTCGTCCTCCAATAATGGTCCTTCATATTGTGGGCTGAGCACACGTTTTGGTACTAGATAATTAAAAAATTATTAATTTAAACTATTAGAATGTAATCAGAAACGCCTCGCGCCAGGGCTTATGCCAATTCGAAGAATTTCTAGCTATGTTCGGCAGGAGCCTTGTGTCTTTTCTTTGCACCTCTGCGCTAACCTAGCTTGGTGCGCATTCAGAATTGCATTCAGAATTATACGTGTCACTTACCACAAGTATAAACAATCCTTAGATACATTCTGGTTCCTGGTCTACATGGATTTCCAAATATACTGGCATTAGCCGAAAAGCCACAACTTCTGTATCCA
>JARJDU010029463.1:0-27772 GCA_030264695.1 Lissagria laeviuscula | reverse complement strand
AGCACATCTCATCTCGGCACCTAAAAGGGGTTGCTTTACGACCAGCTGTTAATGTGCGTTATTGCCGGCCATTCTTATTGTCATAATAGCCCAGCACCTGCACGCGCTCAACAAATAAATGTTATCATAACGTTCATTCACTGCAAACCTTTTCATAACCAACGACTAGAATCCAGGGGGAAACTAATTCTCTAGTTAATTACTCATTAAATCATCCAGCCTTATACCTAGCTATCCCCCAGAAATACAAAAAATTGGAAAATTCCAACTTTACCTCTGAATATTTTTAAGCAATCCATGGAAAACTCTCGAGACGCGCGAGAGATGTTTAACATGCAAAATTGAATTTCATTATTTACACATAGTTCCAACGGTTCCTACAGACAAGCAAATAGAACGCGAAAGCCGCGAGAGTCACTCGGAGACGCAAATTTTATTTGTCCACGTTCGACAAGTCTTCCTATTGCATGTTAACGTAACCAACATGTCCATACACCAGCTCAGCTCAGTTCAGCATATCGTAGAAATTCGCATCCCTCGAGTCGGAGAACTAGGGAATCAAATAAAATTCGACGTAAAAACTGCACGGTTAGGGTCGTATGCTAGAGGGTCCCAATTGACCTCCGCAAGACTGCAGACTATATCGTTGATGCGTCGATGTAGACAAGACACGCGGCTCGCCTTTAACCTTTTTCGACCGTCGGGGCGACCGCTTCTACTCGCTAGACTTGCGGGGTGATAAAAACATGCGCGGAAGCTGGGGTGTACGTTGCATTCGAGGGTTCGCAAATTTCCCAGGTGGCTTCGACCAACTAGGCATGAGTCTTGCATTCGTGTTCTGCGGAGAAGTTTGCGGGAAAGATACCGGCTGTCGATGCCTATGAATTTTTTTTCGTAGTAGTAGTTGTAGGATGGGATGATGAGGGAGGTTGAGGAATGCAATGTTCGGTCTGTTTTTTTAGGCAACGAATAAAAAAGATGCATTGGGGGAGGGAATATGAGCCATTAGCTCTGTTAACTGCCTATAAAATGATGTAAAGATGGCTGGCTACGAAGGTAGAAGTAGGTAGGGTGCAAAAGTGCCAGAATTCAACTATTGGGGCAATTTGGAGAAAATTATCGAAAAAAGTAGTTATATGATTATGGCCAAATTAAATGCTGGAAAGTTCCATGTCCAAACTCTATGTTAAAACAAATTTCAATTTGACCCCTTAGTAATTATTATTTCATTCGACTCAAAATAATTCTTACAACTCCTCCTGCTCAATCAAAGACATACATTTTTCATTAAAAAAAAGATGGAGCGACCAAAAATCTTAAACGTAAAGCAAGGAAGGTTTGCAGACCTGGAAATATTTACACTCTACAGAAATTCTCCTCACGTTTGTTCGGTTTCTACTGTAGTCTCGCTTCCCTACTCCCTCACCCTTCCTATCTAAAAAACATACTATAGCTAGCTGCATTTCTACCCCAACCTTAACTTCAACCCCTAGTTTCATCTCCTTCTCACATGCCTCCAGTTTTCAGAGAAGGAGTTTCAGTCTCGTTTGATGACTCCTTGTCAAAGTTGAGCAAATATTGGCGAAACGAATACCTTCTGCAGGAATTCTCCTCCACGCTCTACCCCTCTTTCTTGCGTTGCCATAACTAGAAACGACTCGCACGTCAATAGAATCAATTTCAGTATTTGCCATCTCGCGGAAATTTATTGCAAAATGCAACTGCATCCAAATTTGCATATAATTCCTCGCATTCTGCCCTTCCTGCCAATTTCTTTTGACTGTTTTTATCATTTATTTATTTCAAGACTTGAACTTCATTGAATGACTAACGAAATAAAAGCAAAGTAAATTGAGTTAAATCCAAGAAGCAGCTCAGACGTGCAAAGCCGTTGTTTGTTGGCCCGCGACGGCGGCCGTCGTCGTTGCCATAAAGATTAAATTGTAACTGAAGACTTATGAAGCGACAGCGTACGCCGGGTGCGGCGCGATAAGCGACCAAACCCGCCAAGTGTCGCACGGCAGGAATCGGTCGCGTCCTACGGAGCCGATAAAAAATGCTCTGCGCGCGTAGAATCATTGCGGAAGCTCACGACAGGATAACGAACGTATTTCCTGCATAGTCCTGGAAAGTCGTCGTTTGCTACGACGGCAATTTATTACCTTTAAGACGCTTCCTTCATCCTTCATCCATTAATTTTTGGATTTTTAATGTTACATTAGCACTTTATGAGCTTACCTGAAACAAAGAGAAAGCTATTATTAGTATACTGAGCTTAAAATAAATCTTATAATCAATTTTTGTAAATAACAATTTTGATGGATAGAGGAGTTGAACTAGAACACATTTTCAATCGTGGACAGGGTCGTAAAACTGACCACAAACTTGATGGATACTTAAGAAAAACATCTAATTGAGCGATAAAGTATAACGAAGAGGCCACAATTCGAAATTGGATCGTAAACCGAAATTAGGACATCTGTCATTATCCCCATCAGCCAAAAAAAACATTCGAAGGTATTCACCAAACTTCCGAAATTCTATAATCTTGGGACTGCTTCAACAGTTAACCACATCCAGGTAATTCCAAAATTGGCAGAACTTTACCCACGCACAACACTCTCATCTAATCATCGCATGCCCGCCTAATTTCTAAGAGTAGCGCCTAGGAGCACGCGTCGGATAATTAAATCACAACACGGGATTCTCGATAATTGTATTAGGCGAAAGCTCTTGACGCAGATCGGCCCAACCACAAGACCCATTCCAAGCTTCTCCATCCACATGTCCTAAGTTACTATCCTTCATACATACCTCATCATCCTGCAACCCGCGCTCAGGATTAATAATCATTTCACACTTCAGCAATAATACAATCTAATTAAATTTGCCCCAGCTTTCGTCATCTATTGCGAAGATATAGGATCTCACCTACCTACCAAACATGTAGAGCTTTCGATAACCAGAGCTTAAGTTATCTACGAGGTAGTAACTTCTCTTTACAGAGCCTGGCTTCCAGGAGAAGACTATGCGAAGGACTTCAGGCTATTAGTTACTGGAATGTTGGCAGTTAACAATAACTTAAGAGAGCGAGAGAGGTAGATTGATGAGTTAATAATGCGTCCTTGATAACAGGTAGATTATTACACGAATAAGATAATAATAGTATTAACAGAAGACACGTAGGATCTGAAAGGACAACTTCCTTTCTATAATTAAAATGCACATCGGCTTCCTCCTGCAGAAAGCTTTTATTTAATTTCATTTCAGTTTTTTTTTTTTTAACTTTATTTTGTTCCTGGAACAAAGTCAGTTATGAAATCCGCATGTGACCACGCTGAGACGCATTGTGCATGCACAATTAATGCAGAACCTCAATATTTATTCATTTGTGGCGCTCGCGTTTTCGAGTGCGCCTCCTCGAATGAATGCAAATGCAGTTGTTGAAGACACGCCGAAGAAGTGAAGGAAGCGTCTCGTCCCGGCTGTCGTCGTCGGTATGCACAGACGCGTGTGTACTTTAAACGTACGTGAGACCGCGTCTACTTTATTATCCAATTATGTCCCTTTCATATGCCAGTTATGACGCGCATGCACAACGCCCGCTGCTCATTGTGCTGATTAACAAACGCGCTGAAGATGCAATGCAACCAGACTTCACTGGTTGCATTATAGTAACGCGGCTTGATCATGTTGGCAGGTTTAGATATTTGTTGGTAAGGTAAGAAGCAAAAAAATCGACAAATCCATGTACAACATTGGAACAGGAAAAAGAGCCAAAACAAATATTATCTTAGAGTGCTGAGCCTGACGTCTCGACTCTTGTTCAACTCTAGCTAAAATTACTCTCGCGAGAAGTTGATAGAATAGTTGCGGAGTAAATAAAAGTTAAGTGCAATTCGATATCGCGCTCCGTCGCGCAGAACTTAGCCTGACAAGTGGAAACTAACGAGAACTGCTTGTCGGAGGAGTGCCAGTCCTGGAACAATGTACTTTAGCCCAAACACACTTTCAAACACTTAAAATATCTTGTTACAACCTGCTATAATTGTTTATCTGATTGACAGATTAATATGCTTACAGCTGTTAAATATGATGCCAAAATATCAAAATTTATTGTTATTATTATTATTATTGCATTTAAAAAAAAGGGATTGTAAATGCTAATTTGTGTAATTAATTTAAATTTGTCTTTCTTTCACGTGATTTTGGCAGTCTGACTGAAATGCTAAGTTATGGTAAGTTCACGCGATCGGCATATTAGCGATCGGTGCGAGTCGCATGACTGAGGTATTGGATTTTGGAAATCTCACGCGAACGGCATATTGAAATCTATGTAAACGCATTTAAACACTTTTTTTAAGGTTTTAGTGCTTTAAAATTTTAGAAACATAAATACGCAGGGCACAGAAAAAAAAGCAGGAAAATGAATTGACGCGGAGTATGAGTTTAAATTCTCGGTATTTCGTGCTCTGGGGCATTTGTTACCTATTTGTTATTCATGGCACATCGAATAAAATGAGCATCGTAACCCATCGAATATGTTTCGGCGAAAACGTCGGCGATTGCTACACAATGTTGTATTTTTTGTGTGCCTGTACGCCACACATCGTCTATTTACCCATACAGGGTCAAAAATATAAAAATACAGTTTTTATCCTTTAAACTTCATTTAACCAAATCAAGATTCAATTTTATTTTATAAAGACATAATCGAATTTTTCAATAAGAATTTATATATGATTTTTTTGTTGAATTCTTGAAAACAAATTACTGAGCCTTCGGTATATGTTCGGGCGCAAAAAAGAAATCGTGCAAAAACGGAATTTATCGAATACACATCGGCATCGAGGATGCGTGCGAATCGCAAATAAATGTGGGCGCGAGTTGGCGTGAACGTGCGCGCTCGAGCTCGCGACGTCGATTGGCATAATTTAACAATTTTTCGAAAACCTACCGAAAAGCTTTCCTCCCTCTGCTAGCTTTTACTTTGAATGCTTCAGCAGCAAATCTGATAAATTTACAATAGGCTAATGTGGAATGTCGTTTTCATCCTAACAAGATAACAAGAAAATAATAAAACTTCCGAGAAAAACGAAATTTCCGAGTTGCTTTCTTGTGTTAACATACTGTAAAATTAAGGACATGAAAAGGAAGGAAGGCTTTTAATCAAAACGACCTTTAAGCGCGTTTCTATGCGGACCTCATGACATTCACATGTTCCGCGTCCTTTATTCTAGGGTGTAACTTCATGTCCTTTACTTTAACCACCAGTTCCAAGAGTTAAAGGACCCCGGTGCTTTTCAACTACCTACAGCAGCAATTTTAGCTTAAGGTAAATACACCAAAGTTTTCAAGGGCACACTTTGACCTCAACAACCAAACTCCAAACAGAATTTGACTAAACAAAAACGTCTTGGTTTTAATTAAGAAATTTATTAAAATATCTAAGTGAACTTGACATCAGTATCAAATCTACAACGATTTGTTCCCGCAAGCGATAATAATCTCGGCGACAGTTTCTAGCACGAGAAGTGGCCTTTTCACTTCAACCCCTCCAGTCCCAGCATGGTTCATACAAATTCCTTTCTCAGTTTCGCAGTCACGCATTTTCCAGCTACACCTCGCTCGTTTTGCATGCATGAATTCATTCCGAAGAAATTATGCTCATTTATAACCGCTTTTTGTGCGTTTACCACGCTCGAGGTTGAAGAAGAGATGGATGAAGACTAAGCGCGCCGCTGCTAGAAGAATCCGAGTGGATTCCAGATTCGCGATTCAAGACTCTCTCGTCCTCAGGAGAATTTTCCTTAGAGGTGAGAGAATGACACACACTGCAAGATAAAGTTGATGCCACTCTGGAGGAAGAAAAGGAGTTGTTAAGCAGCGACTTAAAGAAGAACAAGATGAAGGAGTATAGTAATGTGTCCTGTTGTCCTCCAGCGATGGCATCAAGGATAACCAGCGATAAGGCTGATTTAACTTAGGTTATAAATGCTTCCAGTATAAATATTCTAGAGAACAATGTAAAGGTTCGAGAGTTGGTGACTTTGTACGTGGATTAATTGAAAGTCTCAACGGTTCAAAGTTTAATTACTTTCTTGCTTAGTTTTATTATATCAAAAGCTATGCTTTGCTCAAGTCAATATTTACCGAAAATGCAGATTTAGCATTTTCCGGCTTGGGAATACAGGAATCGAAGGTTCCAGAGAATTTTTTACTTCGACTTCTTCAATCAATATTCCATTAAGTGCAAATAACTTTCGGCAGTGCTTATTTAACCAAAGCTCTGGATAAATACCGGGGTCTTAAATGCATTTTGTATATCCTCTTCTATCTATCCCTCTTCTGGTTTCATCCCGACGATAATTTCCCCCAAGGCACCACAAGCGCACTTTGCAGTATGCAAGTTGCAAAAGAGATTTTTCTTCTCTGCTTACAGGAACTTTGAACAATTTAAAAAAAAATATTGTGCATCCATAAAAATATTTTATGTAAATTGGAAGAAAGAGAATATTTTTGTCTTACGAGATTGGAAACGATTTCCAATCTGTAGAAGAAATGGCGAGCGGTAAAGACTTTGTGCGATAAGTCGAGTGTATACCTCGTTATGAACGAAGAAGGGTGGATTTCGACGATGCGAGCTTGGCTTTTCCTGCTTTGCGGTAAAGTCCGCATTAGCATAATATGTATGAAGATTCCACTCATTTGCAATGTATGGACGAATCCATCAAATCCTTGCTCCTTGTCTTGGAAAATTTATGAAATTTATGTGATGAGTGTTTTTCCCGTTTCAAAAATTTGGCAAGATGGAAAAACGAGACAAATTCCAAAAATCAAAACGACATTTAAAACCCGTGTCCACTTGATGAAGCCGGGTAGGGTCGAATTTAAACCGAATTGTGGATTTGCTTAAAAAGGGGAAGCAAGTTTTAGGGCAACTTCGAAAGTCCTCGTTTCCGTTTGGGACCCGTCCATGCGATGCAGCTTAAGCAATAAATCCATATAAATAGTCCACAAAAGATGGATTATCTGATGCCTTTCGTACAATGCGAGCGTCCGACAGCATTTGCAAGTGAAATCACACTTTATGCCGTCTTCCCCTATTCTAGTGCGACTAACAACCCAGCCGAAACAGCTTCAGCTATACCTTTAATAAACTCGCCGCGCGCGTGCTGATTTAGCCGAAAACGTTTTCTAGATGAATTAGAACCAAGAGAAACTCCCATCGCCGAAATTATAAAAGAAGCGATTCTTTGATAATAATTAAAAGTAAACTTTTCCCATCTTTCTAATTCTTTTTCTGGGCGTTTGCATGCCCGCTCATTTACCCGCATTTATTAATGACATTCATGAGAAGAGGAAAAACCAAATTTAAAATTGTTGTCTTTTCATTACGCAGGAAACTGCGAGGATTTGGAAATTTTAATTATCGCTAAGTAGAAAGAAATATTTTTACAGCTCAATCTATAAGAGGAAACTGCTGGATGCGTGCAGGAAAGGAAGAAATGCCAGGAGGCAGCAGCAGGAGAAGCTTTCATTGTTCCGACTTCTTTTGTCGCCGTTTATCGCTAAATACGAATTGTTTGCGAACGTTTTTCGAAGCCAGCACTTGGCGCACTTAATTGCAGCCCTAGGAATGGCATCGAACAAACGGTCCGTCCACTCTTCCTGTTCATCTCCTCGCGCGCTTGATGAGTCAAGCTGTCACAACTTGCAGCGATTTTCAGCTCAATTGAAACAATGCAAGGGGCGCAAACCAATATCTTCTGAAAAGAAGATTTTCTTTGAGGCAACTGTACTGATATTAATGGAATGAGATAACTAAAATAAAATGCTTTAAGAAAATGGTCGATCCGTGAGTTTTTTCCGGTGTTGCCAACCAAGGGTTTTCATGTTTCATTTCCTGCTCGTCTCGGCGTTGCTTTCTTTTTGATTAGATACGCTAGTCACGCGATAGAAACGTACCCGCTAAAAGGGCAGCAACTTGTTCTTGGTCCGTTTGACAGCTAGGCATTGCACACCTTGCTTCTTAACGAAAACGAGAAGCTTTCTTGACAGGTTAATCGACTCAAATGACCGAGCTGGGACTTTGAATGATTGAAATTACTAAAACAATTTAAGTCTTCTAACAAACATTTTTCATTAAAAATACTATTAAAGTATACTTGTTGTGGGAAATTAAATTTTCAGATAATTTGTGAACAATTGAGTTTGAAACGGGTTTTCTACCTCTACACCAGTTTTTGTGCCCAAATTCGTTTCAAAACAGGTTTATTCAAATAGACTCAAATGGTAAATAAATATTCCCTTGTTCTTTAACATGAAATTACAAACTTTGGTTAAATAAGTTGTCATCAGAGAGGACATCTGTGCACGTAACCAAATGTCACCACGGTCTGTGCCTCTCATCCCTAACAGAATACATGTTTATGAAGCAGGCTGAAAATATTTATTAATCCGTAAGGACTGCACATGCATGCAACCGCTGAGCGTCGCTATCCCCGGCGCCGCCACCGTTCATGCGGAGACAAGGCAAGCGATGAAAACTATGTGAAAATGTGTGGGCACACATGCCCGTTTGCATTTTTACAACGAAAGCGCGCCTGCAGCTGCCGCCACCACCCAACAAGAGCGGAATAATACACAGACGGCGGTTTTATATTATTACGTAATAAACGCGCGACGCCGCCGCCCGGAAGCGCTAAATTAGTCATAATCAGCGGTGCGCTGACTGGCGATGCACTCTACAAGGATAAAATATGCAAGGACTTTTTTTCATATCCATAATCCTGCGTTTTTAATAATTGTTTGTGACACGTGTTAAAAAAATATATAATGCTGTTTTTGGTCAAGCTTCCATTTTTCATTTCCATTTGTTGTTCATTTCGAGGAATAAAAGTGCATTTTCTGCATTGTGTCCTTCTTGACGTAGAAAGGCGGCGGGCAATAATTTATCGCCGGTTTTAACATTGAAAAGCCATAAATTCACTTCCGAGAGGAGAAGAGAACGCCGATGATCATAATAATAATAATAATAAACCGCCTTCGATTTTATTTAGTATCGCGCGCCGCACACAACAAAAAAAAAGAAGGAAGAAGGACAAAGCTAGCTGGACGTGCTATATCCTCGTAGGTTCTTAGTACTTTCTACGTTGTAACGCTACCCGAGTGCAGTTAAAGCACGTCGCCGACGGGGATGAATTATGGCGACACCACTTTCACATTCAATATCAGTAGCGAAGGACCTCAGGGCTAAGGACAAACAAAAATAACCAACAAAATCGTTTATTTTCGTTAAATAACAAAGAAAAATAGGAGTGCACGAACAGGACTCTACGAATACCAAGTATTATCAAATCCTGTTTTTTCTCTTATCGTTTGTTCATAAAAATATATTCAGACCTCGGAAAGGAAGCATATAAATAAAAATAAAATAATAATAACCGCCGACAGTAATTTCATAACCGTCGTCACTACAATAACGTCGCTTTTGTTTCCCATTCTTGGGTTTGCGTCTGGTGCCTGCCTTTCGTCGCTCGTCTCTGCAACGGACACATTTCCCAAGAATTTTCCTGGCTCACTCCTTGCGTGCGCGTCTCGTCCGGGCAAGCAATTTCCCACTAAACACGCCTTCCGCCCATCGCACAAATATATTTTATTATTTCTTCTCTCGACGCTGCTTTTTCCCGCGCGTAAATATATCAAACTACCCAAGTTTTCCTACTTTTCCCCTCATTCCGCCTTCTTATCATAAACACACATACAAGGGAAACTTAAACGTTTCCCGGTGGAAGATCCAACCGTGTTGAAACCAACAATAACACATCAGAACGATATACAACCCAAGAAATAATAAAAAAAAGAAAAAAGAAGAAAGGTGTGAATAAAAATGAAGGAAATATTAGCAATAAAAGAGACATGAAATATACAATATAAGAAAGAAAAAAACGAAACTATGCCTAAGTCAAATAAAATCCACAGACACGCTTGCGTGAAATGCTTAGTCCAATCCTGATCCAGATCAATCAACAAAACGATTTTTCATATTTTGCTAAACAGATAACATTGGTATATAAACCGGAACGAGGCAGGATACATTTTATGTGCAGCTAGGTGTTACCAACATCAAGGATTCCAAGCACACATGCAGAGCATAAATAACAAACAAAGCTTTTGTCCTGCTCGGCGAGTGGAAACTAAACTATTACCGAAACTGTATTCGATGAGCTGAGCGCGAACAATGCGCTCTGTTACAATAGGCAAACGAAAATGCCGGGAAATTGCGAATTGCGGGGCGCAGGACGTTGTGAATCCTGCGATGCACACTGGTATCATCATTACCGCGAACGAAGTGACCACATATTATTTCCGTTCTCACCTACGTGCACTTTTCACGCACTTAATTCTGTTGCAAACAAAAGCAACACTAGCGTGGATTTCAATTGCTCACGTTTGTGGTTCAAATTGCAATATTTTGAGTTTTTAGCCGGTGTATGCAAGTATATATTTATATGCTAAAGTTAAATGACAAAGGAATAAGAATAGCGGCATCTGTTGGTAAGTTAAGTTTACGAGCTGGCTTATGCCACGTCGAAAATGAGCAAGTGATGCACGCAAAGAGCCTGCAAAAAGTTTAGAGACGTAAAACTTTATGTTTTGTTTATGTTAAGCATGAAAAAGGTTAGTTTTACAGCGAGACTACAACTTTTTTTATTTTCTACAAGTGGAGCATTTACGACGGTGGAATAAACAAATAGTGGTGAAATCGTATGTCATTTCGTTGTTCAATTTTCAGCAACAAATTCATACCCAATATTAGATACGGAGATTCCAACAAAGTTGTAAATCCTAACGGAGAAGATAGCAAAAATTGAATTCGTTGAAAGGCGACAGCTCGTCGGGTAGTTTACAACACGGACTCTGGCGACGTCACTTCTCAGCCTGTCATCGATGCACTTCCGAATTCACAAACTGTCAAGTTTTTCTCCAGGTTCCCGTCGTCTCCGACCGGATAGATGCACAAAGTGAATTTTTCTGCTGAACGTGCGCTTCGCACTTATTTCCTCCTTAGATACAGTTTATCTTTTCGGTACTTCAACATTGCAAACAAATCGAATTTTTAAAATTTTTCTCTTTCCAATGTGCACTGTTATAGTCTTCTAGGGATTGTGATATATCTTATTAAGAAAAAAAACATGTGAAAACTGCAATGCGATGAACTTCTGAGTAGACAATTTATTTTTATTTTTGTACTGGTCGTCGGCGATGCACGTCTGTTGTACGTGCTTTATATTGCCAACAGTCGATGATGTTCATAATAATAAGAGAGCAGCAGTTTTTGCACGCTGGTTACGGCAATGACTGCAATGAGAGTTAATGCGTTGTGTCGTTAACAGACGGGCAAATAGTCTAAAAATATAATAACAGCCAAAGGTAGCCCTAAATGAAATGTGCAAAGATAAATGAATAACCAAGTATTGTGCAGGTGAGGTTTTAAAAACTATTGGGAACATCAATAATTTTCATGTTAACCGCAAAATATTAATGAATGCAGAACTATTTTCTTTAAATAAAAGTAATCCTATAGTAAGCTTCCTAAATTTCTTTAAAAAAAAACATAGAAAGATTGCTTTCCAAATTTAGTAAAACTTTAGTTTGAATTTTTTTTCTCTATATCTAATAGTTTACGAGATATAAGGGTTTAAAGACAGAGTATAGCGTGGCAACAATGCCCTAAAGTATTGGTGGCCGCTGGGAACAATGATGGGCGTGGCACCACTAGTGTAGGCTACCTCGCGCCACCCTATTACCAGCATCCCAAGCTTCTTTACTTTATATATCAGGAACCATGTAAGGTAGAAAGCCCATTCTTGGACTAAAATATTTCCAATTAAAATTTAATTTGAAATTTGCAACAAAACTAAAAACTTTGTATACTATTTCCAAGTGCCATATTATCAAAAAAAAAGTTCAATGTGTGAGGTCAAATCATTGTAAACATTCTAAACAATTAGCGGTTTCGTGTTCCCTTGTTATTTAATTCCTGTGTTCATGTTCAAATATGTGGTCGCAGCAGTTCTGGCTGGCATCATGAATAAAGTAACAGAGTTAGTTATTACACTTAAGTACAGCGTGCGCACTGTGCTTAGTGTAGGGAAAACGACACCGCCAGCTGAGGACGCACTTAAATACGCCAACGGATGAGGACCACCTGTGTAGGCGACAACTGGACATGGCGCAAGTGGGCAACGACAAGAAAATTGAACAAAAAATACAAAACAAATCGTTCTGTACAATTTTGTAAAGTATCAAAACAAATACTGAATCATTTAAGTAACAACTGCTTAGAACAAAAATTATGAACTATGAATCAAGCCTACGTTTAAGTCAACAATTGTTTTATGACAAGCTTCCAGCGTTAGACAAGTAAGTAAATTTTATTCTATTCACAGAAAACAACTCGGTGCCTGCGGCCTTTTATCAAAAGCACTGAATTTGTGTAATCTACTGTTTAAATTAATAAGTTGAGTCAAGTCTTTAATTAAGATATTCAACTCCTACATTCGGGCCAGTTCCATCAAATCAAATCTCACAAAACATTAATTCAGTCAGTTCATTCAGTAAAGTTTTCTTTCATTAATCGTTTAATTTGGTTTCCTCTCGTTTCGAATGCGATTTAAATATTGAATCGGATTCTTTATCTTTCGGGCGCTTTCGGGTGTTTGTTTCTCAATTTGAATTTGGTCTCAGGATAGTTATAATTAATTCACAATAATTCACTTCGATAAACTTTCGACGATTAATTAAACTTGTCTCTCTCGATGTCGATTACCATTTTGCAGTTTAAACTTGAGCAAAGCCACCAAGCAAGTGAATAGTTGCATCTAGTTAGTCTCAAACATCTTGAGATATAAGTTCTCCCAGCGCATGTTAAAACAGATATATCCTACTATTTAATAACAAACGGAATATTTTATTTATTTGCATAATTCTTTGAAATAATGAAACCACTGGCTTTATTCGCATAAAACTCAGGTTAATGTCACTTGACGAGTGTATTAAGTAGTTCTAGTAAGTACATTCAAGTACGATGTCGTTTATCATTCGCCATCCGTGACCGAGTAGCAATCATGTTGTCCAATTATCATGGGAAGTCTTTCGCTACCACGTCATGTCCATTATCATTGCTACATGGTAATGCCTTAATCTCCTTGGTCACAAATAACTAGAATACCAAAACTAATCAAACGAATAATTTATTTGAAATCCAGGTTATCAAACGTCAATGAGTCGTTCTGCATGAGCAGCTAGCCTTTTACGTAAACGGCTATAAAAGCCAACATGAATGTTTTCCTAAGCAAACAAAACGGATCCTAGCATACTGAGCTAACTAACTTGAGGTTCTAAATGAAGAAATTAATAATCATTAACTCAGCGATACTGGCCACGTGTAACGACTACTAGACATGGCAACAACCTCGTTGCATTGCTTTATTTTAATAACAAATTTCAATTGGATTTGCCTCGTTTTGGTCATGCGAGGAAAGCTTTAACTAGTACAACGACAACGAATGTACTTATATGCCAAAGTGCTTCAAGTTAAACGTTATTTTACGCATGCTTGCAGAGACTCAGTACACCTACGCACGGCTTGTTTACTGCTTAATTGAATTTACCTAAGCACACTTTATCGTTTACTGCAGACGGCTTATTCTATTGTTCAGAAGGTTTTGTTGGAAATAATTAACTTGCAAATATATGTACGTACTCTTAAGAAATAAAAGAAGAATATGAGTCTCATAGAAAATTATTACAATTTTTTTTAAAATAATTAATTGCTTCAGTTCGAAAGATCTTAAAATTTAAATATACTTTTGTTTAAAAAGTTTTCCGGTAACTAAAATAGTTTACGAGATATTCATAAATGATGTAGTGACACCAACGCCCGAGAGTATTGGTGTCCGCTAAGTACTAGAGTTGGGGTGGATTGACACCAGCCACCAATAGTGTAGGCACGACGTGCCACCATGGCAATATCATTATTTTCTTTTTCTTATATCTCCGAAACTATAAGAGATAGAAAGTTTGTTTTCGCGCCAAATTTCCCTTAACTGTCATTATAAATTATATATCCTATTTGTGTAAATAGTAAATAAAATGTCAAGTTAGTTCCCACTAGAAAGTAAATAAATCCGTAAGCCAAACTACATTTTAATGATTTTAATAATACTATTTGCTTGCACTTCACCCTTACGCCTCGGAGGCTTTTACGTTTACTTTAAACGCAATTTGTTTATTCGTAATTTAGCATGATACTCCAACTAAGTAATCAGGAGTAGATGTATCTGCCAATTTAAACTTGTTCCCAACACTCGCTCGCGTCTGTTTAACCCCGCGTTTTACCTATGCACACAGAAACTAAGCTTTTCAACGTCGACATCGCGATTCGATGTGTGCACAGCGCCCAGACGCACCGAAATTTATATTATAGTTAATTAAATTTAGCGTGCGCCTCTGCCACCTCCTCTCCGCCCCATCTACGTATATTTTAATAGCTTTTATTAATTACTTAATTACAAGTCAAGTTTATCTCTGGATGGATGACGCCTACAGCTATAATACCAGTGTTTAACTAGGTACATGATTACTTACAACTTGTTGCTGCTGTTTCTTTTGTTCTTGTACAAAAATTCAAAAATGGCTTTCGATTAATTTATTCGCTTGAGAAATTTAAAAAAAAAACAACAACGCAGACTTGAATTTAAATAAATTTAAACGATCAATTAGCAAAATTAAAAATGTAATGTAGAAGTACGACTACCACGAGAAAATGAACACAAGAACATAAAGTAAAGCATTTGTAGGTACAGTCGAGACTACGAGGTTTGCAAAATGAGGCCGAGAGCACGAAGAGGCGGAGACATAAATTTTAATTAGAATTTATTTATGTAATCGGCTTTCCGGTTTCTGCAATTTCCAGGAGGATTTTCCGTTAATAGATATGCGCGCATTCGCCACACTGGTTCTTTACTTTTGCCATATTTTCAGGGCGCGGCATTAATTTTATTCAATTGCATAGCACTTGTTTGCTTGTTCCACATTTAAATTCTGTACACTGACTTTCAATTTAACAACTAAGTTTTTTTCTTGTTTCCTTTAGAATAAAATTCATAAAAGTAATTGCCAACAATGTGAATTGTAATTGTACCTAGAGACAGGTTCTAATATACCCTAAAATGTAAATAACTTAACGAGTTGATTAAGCCTGGACTTTAAAACACCAGGAATTAAAGTTGCAGTGCTAGTGGTGCTGCTTTTCTGGTACTACCTAATCTTCTCCGGTTCTCTTTCGTAACCCTTTACAATAAGAGGGTGAACATGCAGCTTTTGTTTCCACCGTTGATAATGACCATCTAGCTGAGAGGTAAAAGATCTCCACCCATTTGCACCCTCTTCACAATTACATATTCTATGGTTTATAATTAAAACATGAACTAATTTAGAAATGGTCCCCAAAATTATTTATAAAACGCGGGATGCATTTCAAAGTAACTTGTATCATTGCAAAGGTTACAGAATTCCTGTCTCTAGAGAAAGAAGAAAAAGAGAAAAACTGGTGGTGCTTGGCTCCTAGCAAAGATAAGTTGAAGAGGTTGGGCGAATGGGCGGTTGCAGTTGCAACTCGACTGCAAAACAATGCTTCCGGTAAGCACACCCTCGAGACGTTGCAAGCTCTTAAGATCCGAGACGACCCGGATGATAGTCATCGTTTCCAAGCGCACTCAAGGAAAGAAGATTGCCGGTATCAACAATTTTAGAACCCTGGTAGAATTATAGAAATTGTTAAGAAAATTAACAAAAAATTGTTAACTTTTAAAACTGTAAATTACAATTTAGGTGAGAAGTGTATTGTCAGAATCAGTAAACAAGTGTAATTATTCATCAAGTGGTAAAAAATTCATAAACCAAAGTACAAAGTTCGGTCTGCATGAAACCGACTATAATGTCAGCTTGTCAACGGGATACAGAAAACGATACAGGTATACCAACATCCCGGACAGCAGCAATATATCATCCATCCTGTGGAAGCGTTGGCAGTATGGCAATTAGTATCGAACGATTCGTTCGTCTGGACCAGATGCCTGCCGAAGTTGTTGTGTATATGCGAGATTTCGCATTGCGATGAAAGGGGATGAATGAATTGTAGATAATGCGTATACGTGTTCGAAATTAATAAACGATATGCGGCGTCGCACAGCCGCCATTAGAAGTATACTGCCATCTGTTTTGGGGTTTGATTAGTCGATCGGGATTTTGCTCCTCGTGATTTATGAAATACGCTGGTAAATACGCATGTTGTAAAGCTGAATTAAGCTGAATAAAAACTGCCGGTAATTAAGTACAGTACTGAAATAATCAAACAGGATAATCGTCAATAAATCCAAAAACGTATTAGATGCCATCTATCCTTAGAATAATTGTGGTCTCAGGACTTTATACAGTTTATACAGTTACGCTCGTTAATTAACCGGTAAGCGGGAACTCCTTCTCGGAACAGGAGCGCGTGTTTTCCGCCTCTCCAGCGACCAACGGACATCGCCCACACCCCCTACATATGCCCCACGAACACGGGTCACCAATTACTCGGTCAGTTTGCAGAAGGTCGTTTGCTTCTCTGCGTGCGCTCGTAAATCTTCCAGTAACCAGAAAATCCATTTCGCTTCGAATTTGCTTTCCTGCTACTATTGCTGCGGTGCTGGGTTACTGAAGTGCTGGAAACCGATGATGATGATAGGTAGGGAAGAGTGGGGAGATACAGCTTACAGAAGAAACGAGGAAAAATGCAGCGCATCGATCATATAGTGAGCTTTTTCCGGTTTGCAGGATGTGAGGCTTGTGGGACGGTAATTAGACACAAAACCAATCGAAAATGCGAGTACTTCCTAAATCGAACATTTCCGGTTTGTTTGATCGCATGTAATACGTGCATCGTGCATGGATATCTTGTCAGGATAACAGCGCTCGGTGTACTTCGCATGAAATTGCAATTTGTGTGGCAATTATCGGTGATTTTTGTGGTTAGCTGAATTTTTGTGCAGTGAGCATGAATTTAGCAAATCTACCGCAATTATCGTCAAAACTCATCAAGATAAAACCGTTTTTGAAAATATTACAAACTGCAAAATTTAAAAGACTGCAATTGTCAAGCCATAATTCTGGACTGAGGACAACCAACAAATAAAAGACTAACATGAACCGAGGCCAAGTGTAGATATAAATAAAACAGTGTGAATTAATGCACATTCGTACATATTCATGGCAACCAGTAAGCACGTCGAGTGCAGGCAAGCTCTACTTCTGCTCGGGTTACCAGACCAACATACCCAACATATGGAAACGAAAACGGCGAAACAACACCAGCCTGGATATAAATATCATCCGAAAGTGGAAGTATGGCCGAGATGCAAACAGCAACAAAAATGCAAATGCACTACAACGCCAAAAAAAGCAACACAGTCGCCATCTCCATAATTGAAACTAGTCGAGTCTGCAGGTTCATAAAGTTACCGCAGTGAGTTTTGAATATTTGATGACATTGGATAAACAAATTTCCAACTTTATTTTTTATTTAGTTTAAAATAGATAATAAATACTCTCGAAGCATTTAAATTTTGATTTGGAGCTAATGTCGTTCATAAAATCACTCCAAACATCAAACATCCTGTTCATCCAGGTTCCTAGTTGCAGACAAATGGAAAACATGCTTCGGGTTGTTAGTTTCGCGCCTAGTAAAAGTAACTAACTAATTTATGTGACCGTTAATGATCTGCTGTAATTTATGCCAGACGCACATCAAACTCAAGATGCCACATGTATTTTTGTCTGAGTGTATAAAACCTATGTTTATTCCTCCATAAAATTAATTTCAAAGCAAACTATATAATTATTTGCACCTTAAATAATGTCAAGTGAAAGTCAAGCTACCCGCATCTTCCGACTAATTAACCATCTTTCCGGAACAAGTTGCCATCCAGTCTGCGGTTGAGGTCGGTGTAGTGCCATTAGTCTCGCTGTTCATTCAGAATCCAGGAAAACTGCAAGGACGATGCCTATACACAACCACTACTACACTGCAAGCACAGGTTATGTACATCCAAGATAAGCAAGCACTTGCTTGCATATTGCATCACAATTGCGATTAATGTGGTAATGTGTTCACACCACTCATGTCATGTTAGACCTGTCTGCGGACAAGAGCTTTGTAAATGGAGATTCAACCACTCTACAAGTCCTCAACCATCTCTAATTACAATAATTTATAGAATTCATAGTACTCATATTGTTTTCGCTAAATGAAGATCATCACTTTTACAGTTTGAAGAGAATATTAAGAAGGAGTGGTAAGTCCCTAAGACAGTGTGCAAACAAATCGAGAACAATTGAATCCTGTTACTGGTACATGATGTCTAATGTGCTTATTGTACACGCGCCCACTCCACTCAGGCATAAATCCTTTAGATTGACGCTTGGCGAAAAGCTCTTCCGCTCATTCGCAAGATGCTTAGCGATTGTGTCAACCGAACAAGGCAGCAGGCATCCATCGCATCCCTCCAAGTGTATGGAATCAGAAGAGTGTAACGCCAGCTACACTATCCAAACATCCAAGCCGAGTGACGCCAGCCCAACCGCGTCGTGTTTGCACCTGTCTGCGCCTCTTGTTCAACGTGGCATTTTCTCTTCGTATGGGAAGATAATGCACGGATCTAACGAACCTGTTGTGCAACTCGCGCTCTGCTTGCGTTAGAAGCGGATCGCATTAGAAGTAACGAACGACAGCTTCAGCCGCTACCACCGCGCTCCTTCCGGCTCTTGTTTCATCTGCTGTGAGTATATATTGAACGCGCTACAATACAATAGCAAAAAATTCGCTTGCTTGTAAATAAATGGAATCCTGGGACATATTTGCGAATCCATCCTAAACGAGAAGGACAACAGAGCTTGACTGTCAGAGTGGAGATACTGATATGTACATATGTGTCGTATATGTTGAGACCCTGCGCGAGTTCGTTCCCTATTATCTTAATAGGATTAAAAGCGTGCCGCGCTGATGCTCGACAACGCGATCCGATCAGCGACAAGGACAATGCTCACAGAGGACAGCTCATCTTGCGCCGGGCATCAGAACGACAATGATGCGATTAACAAGGTTTTTGTTTGAGACCGTTTCTATACTTTTTTCCGATTTAGAAAGTTTAGGAGTTTTATTGGTGCTTCGGTTTTATTCCATGGAAATTAAGAGTAAAATATTTGGTGGTTGATTAAATATTTTCAAAATTTATGGAGAAGGTGAGTGCGATGGGGACTAAAGAAATAGCAAAAATTTCGTATTCAAAGCACCTGCAACACTTCGTAGATCATCAATCTCGAGACCTCATCTAGGAACAAGTACACGTAGCGAAGGCAAACGGAACGCAAGTGGCACGCAAATCGAACCTGGGACGAGTCCGTCCTGGAACTAACTTGAGGAGAAATAGAGCATCTAGCTACTACGTTTTTCCAGCGGAGCTACTTTTTCAGTTTAGTGGGACGTGCGACTCGTTAAATTGCATCAAGAAAAGAAGAAAGAAACTTAACTTGTGTTGAATATTTTTCCATTGGATACTAAGAACGTCAAATGAAAATAGAACTACAGTATTTTTTTTTAAATAATTTTTAATTTTATTAATAAAAACTGCTTTCGAATGATGTGTGTGACAAGTGATGATTGATTTGTAAGTGGAATCAAATCCCAAAGCATGAAATTATGCATATGACATGAATTGGTCATAATAGATTGCAAATTACTCAACGCTTAATACACGTTTATCAATTGAATAGATCATAATTATCTCAAATTTAAACCATCCATCAACTAAATTAAATTTTATATAAAACAAGGATTATTTTTATCTAATGGCTATTATCCCCATTAAAAAAATATTTACTTAAACTAAACTTTTCTGCAACATCTTGAGGCTTTTAATTAGTTTTCAATCAATTTGCTATAATCGCGTTGATGATAGCAAAAGCAATAGATAATAGCAGCCCAATTAACTTCCAAAACTTTCGAAATTCTTTTCAGTAGACGGATCATCAATAAAAAATTAATTCTACCTTCAATTTGCACAAGAAAAAGAAAACTTGTTACAAATTTAAGTCGAACTTTAGTTCACACTCTAACAACTACCAAGGTTCACACTTCACTCCTCTGGGCACTTAGAATACGGAAATAGCGGCGGACGTGACTAACATGTGTATGTCTGCTGCCTGCTTGCTAGCTCCTGTCGACAAATTGGACGAGTTTCCAATGCGAACCAATTTTTATGCACTTCTTGCACTTTCGACGCATGCAGAACATGGAAAACTAGTGAAGTGAAAGAGCCACCGGCGAATGCAGTTAAATTGGGTCCGATCGGCAACGATATCCAGACAGGCAATCAATACCTTGGAACAACTATATATATACCTTCACCTTTAGCATTAGGACCAAAAGCTTTAAACCCCGATAGAATTTCGGATGTTAGAAGGAATTTCAAAAAAATCAATTGAAAAGATGAGTTTATGATGTGTCTCGGGTAGCAAAAGACTGTAATTAACAAGATTCGGTTGTAAATTCTCGCGGTAATATCTCCAGAATCATAAAGTTGGTGAAGC
This sequence comes from Lissagria laeviuscula, assembly GCA_030264695.1. NCBI lineage: Eukaryota > Metazoa > Arthropoda > Insecta > Coleoptera > Staphylinidae > Lissagria > Lissagria laeviuscula. The sequence continues at coordinate 7,075 of JARJDU010029463.1, read as the reverse complement.
TTAAAGATTTTCACACTTGGGTGCGTCGCGACGTCGGTCGTTGTTCGTGACCTAGACGGATATAAAACTCTTTATTGCCTATTGCCAACGACGATGAAGAAGTCACTATATTATTTTGTTCTGGTCTTCGATACGTCGATTAACACACAAATTGTAAATGTATTCTTCGAAAATTCAGTTCTTTGTTAATTCAGATGCAAGACAATGACAAACCAAACAAAAGAAAAGCTGCGAATTATCTCAATGAGCAAGGCACGTGTTGTTGGTAGCAGGTGCATACGTTGCACTCATTGTCGAATTTGTTCCGCTTATTTGAAGGAAGAAGCAGTCAAGGGAAAATGCAACGAGAGTAATACCGCGACCACCTTCGTAAGCGCAGATGAACAGATGGCAATCTGTTGCGAGCTGCAGCTGATGTCTCAATACTTAATTCGTTTTCACCGCGTGCCATGCATGTGTCACTCGCGTGGCTTAACATAATAAGCTAAGAAATGCGCTTACCACTATAGTTAACATTCATGCATTCAGCATGATTAAAAAAGAGTGATTAATGCTGGTGGTATTGTTTAAATTTGCAAAGAACGCGAGGAAAGGAAGTACATCGAGTTACTTAAGTTAAGTAAACTTGTTGTCATTGTTATTTAACAGATGGACAATGCCATCAGGCAGTCTATAAAGACAAAAACCTTGTACTTAAAATTAATTTTTTACAGATAATTTTATGTAATAAATCAATATGAACAAGTTATAATCTTCTTCACAATATAATTATAAATAAATTGTAGTGTCACAACAATTTGAGACTCCTATCTTAATCCTAACAGTTTAAGATCATTAAACCAATCCCACAGATTATGATAAATGAGTAATTTTAATTTCAAATTGCAGAAGATGCAAATTCCTCCACGACTTGCAATTTATTGGAGTAAAAGCCAAGACCAAAAATAAATAAATAAATAAACGAAGTAAATGAACTTATTTCAACTGAATAAGATGGTATAGAAACGTGTACAGAGCTTAAGCAAAACGCTTCATAAATGTTTCATCTATATGCAAATTGCGAGTTTTAACGTTCGCATTAATTGACTGCTTGCATTTGCTCGCACCACGGTGTCAACTACAAGTCGTTCTCAGCGAATGCTGTTTAAACTAATTAGCTCTACGTTGATTCTATTCCATGCGATAGCAGATATATCCTGTGTAATCCTTGCCATCCATTCCATTCAATCATTCCACATCTTGTTTTGAATTCGCTCAGAGTTTTACGAGTATGTTAAATCCATTGAGCGTATTTACATTTCGCTAATACATAACAAATTTAATGCCTATTGTTGTTAAGAGTACATACACATGAAGCATATCGAATCATAATACAAATTAATAAAGGTCCAGCTTATAAATATTCAGAGATGTAAATGGATGTAGATTCAGTGCGTTCCCCCAAATTCGCCTGCGTCCCTTTGTTTGAACCAAATCAGCTAATTTTGACAGCAAATCTTCAAATACATAACATGAATGCTACACAACACAAAAGACACAATGCAGTCACTCCAGTTGCAAAAGTTCATGTTTAGCTTAAAAACGAGACAATAATTGCTTAAACTGAACCACCGTTTTTTTTTGTTTTTCAGTCACCATCCAATGCAAACATCAAATATGCGCTCATTCATTTCACATACTTCAATTTCAGTTGTGACTTCCGCTCAAACTATCATTGTTAATAATGTGCCTGCATTCGAAAGCCAACGCAATATAGCCAAAGCCATACAATTTCATTCCTCCGTGCTGCACTGTTGGCAATCGTCCAACTGGTCATTGTGTGTCCAATAGCTGCCAATTATTTTTACGCACATAATCTAGTTTGCAATCAAAAAAACAAACATCAACAACAACAGTTAGTTCATTTATTCAAAGAACAAATTATTGATCAAACTGCAAACTCCCCAGTAATTCTGAGAATTACTCATTGGTTTAATAAACAAATGTTTAATTCTAACACCAAACGGTTTCTGGATTCCTCACTATCTTGAGAGATATGCAAAGGAACTTGTTTTATTATACAGAAGCAATGCATCACCCGAGTAAGACAACGCCACCCCGATAAACGCACGTTATGGGGATTCATCTTGCGCGAACATAAACAAACCGAATTCCAGACAAATAATTCATTGCCCACGTTGCTCAGCCTATAAATTATTTAACCCTTTATTTGTGTTTGCAGAATTCCAGGGTTATGTTTGATAATAGAACTAATTAAGTTTGGGCGAAGATAAGATCTTTAATTTAGAGGAATATTTTTAAAAATTATTTCAGCTAAGACAAAGCAAGAATATGCATCAATGTATGAAGAAAACTAACTAAAGGCTAATATCGAGTATTAAACGTAGAGTTAACAAAGGCGAAACCTCCGGAGGAAGCTTCTTGATCTTGATGTAAGAGAATAAGTGCTGCACTAACCGAGGATAAGCAAACCCAAGCACATGCCTTGGTTTCAAGGAGTTCCGAGGGATATCAGAGGGAAGCCAAAATCAGTGGCCTGACTGAAGACGTGTATTCCGTTACATGTCGAGGATGCCTTAATTAATATGTTGAATTATTCACGAGCACTTCGTCATATCGACGGCACGTCAAACCCAAGCGGTTTTGTTACTTACTATACTCATGGTTTTGTCACTTAATACTTATAACTTATTCAAGGATGGTTGTTATGGTGGTTTCTTACCTGAAATCAAAAAAGAACAAAAATTAATATCCAACGCCCAAGAAGTGAAAAGTTGGGATGAAAATGGTAATCTTAATGAAATCTTTGAAGAAAGAAATGTAATAGTAGTGTTTGTTCATTAGAGACGTTGCTAGCTGTGTTTAGAGTTAATAACCAGGATTTGCACATTAGACCATCAGACACTTGCGAAAGACCGTCACGGCGATGTTATACGCCTCGCCTCACCACTCTGGGAGCTAATAAAGATTAATGGAAATCGATTCGCGAATCTTGTCTTGCCACTTGTGCACAAGTTCCTCGCGCTCGCGCCCTGTTGCAAGCATCGCAAGAAAAGCAATAACCGTAACTGCATTACCCAAGTGAGTGCCAGTTGTTGTACACAAACTGCCCTCCTTCCAACCCGTCTAAAGTTAGTTTTATTTTATGGTGATAGATGGTACTGGCACTGTTTTTTCACTAAATGAATTTGTTCAATATAAATTTCTCTTAGAATGAAAATAGTTTATTTTTTTAATTTAAAAATTCGAATATGCATGATGCCCACCCCCGCCGCTACCTCTCATGCCGTTAGAGACACACTCCCCCCTATACTTCTACACCCCTAATTGCAAAAAATCCTGTAAGGTGAGAGCCAGTTGGGATTTAGGCCAGGAGCATGCATGACACGAAATTTTTTATGTTCGCGTGTTGAATATTAAAAGAAAAATCTGTATTATACCAAGACTAATAATGATTACTTTTAACGATTATGATAACGCCCAGAATACAGTTCCGGATTCGTTTCCATGCGCGTTCTCTACTCCCTGATATTTGTTTGCTTGTCTCGTTTGTTTGTCTGCGCTTGTTAGGCGCTGTCGAAACACAAGACAATTTCCTAGCTGGAAGCTCGAACCTTCAATTTAAGCGAAAGGAATAAAAGAGCACAACAAACGTCAACAGAAGCCATGTCCAAGTAAGAAACTACTATAAGAAAAGGATGGCCATCGAAGAAAACTGAGAAAAAGACAGCGTAAGTGTACACCCGCAGTAAAGCAAGCAAGCAAAATACGCAATGAAATTAAAGCTTGTCGCTACGTTGCGGTCCGCAGCGCTAATCTCGGCGGATGTCGGAGTACTTTGGGTTAATTGATAATTGCCTCTCTTCAGCCTCCCAGAGAGCTAGCGGTAGAAGTAGCAACGGCAACGAAAGAGTTCCCAAATTGCCGTCATCGCCGCATCGCAACAATCCGCATTCGACTGGAAACGACTAAGAAACGCTAAGCGGCTAAGAGCTGCAATCCTTAAACATCCCACCAAATGGATGTTTCTCTAAGAATAGAACGAAACCGGGGATTTTCCCGAAGAATTAAATTCTAGGCAAAAACTTAGTAAAAAGAAACAAGCAGTTTTTTGTGCAAATGAAATTGATGTGGTATACTGAATATTTAAACCAAATAAAACATCGAAAAAATCAAATTAAAGAAAGCATTAGTTAAGATTTTGACAAAATTGACATTAAACTGGGGCCTTTATGCGCGTAAATTGCTCATTAAGATAATATTATAAAAGGAGATTGATATCAAAGGACACTGGGTGAAAGCTCAGAAAGCACGGCAGCCCAATTGAAACTGACGTTCCCTAGTCCTTCGTATTCAAGGATGCGGCTGCGGAGTCAAAAAGCAGGAAAAGAGGAAATTGGTGAGGTAAGGAAACGAGTCTTGCTTGTTATGATAATATTAATAAGTCGACCCCTTTTAGAGAGCACATTCAGTTCTGCAAATTTACTTGCACAAATTTATGCGCAGGCGCTCGAGCTAAAGAGAGGGGCCACCAAATTCCAAAAGTTGCGGCAAGAAACCCCGATTACGAGAGCCGTTAAACTGATTATAAGCGCAGAGCCCCGTCAGCTCTAAATCCGCCACTGGTCACAGCTCCAGTTGTTCTCTTTAGCATAGAAATAAAAGTTATGAGCGTTAATTATTAAATGCATCAAGTCGTAAACCTGTAAAGTCACCCTTAACCCTTCTCCCTTTTCCTTTCTGGAATGGTTCTACAGCCATAGTTAGTGTTTGCCTTCGCCTCCGCCTTCTAGTACTCAAGGTATCAAGAAAGAATGTTGAATATCAGTGTCTTGTACGAGAGAACGAGCAAGAAATGCAAGGTGAAAAGACTAACGAGAAAGAGTGAGATAAAATTGTAGTAATGTTAGTAAGACGGAGACAAGAATTACGAATTGTGAGTTAAACGAAATTACACTAAATTACGTGCAAATAGCATAATCTTTTTGTGCGATAACTCAAAGTCTCCGAATACTTTATCTTTCTTAATTGCATCTTGTACACTCCTTTAACTACGCTTCCTTTCTGGACTCTCAGCAATCCAAAGAAAGAGTAAACATCACGAGTGTTACAAACATAATCTTCGGTTTCCTATAATTAAAATCCTTGGAAAACAATAAAACAAACTGATTTTTCTCAATAAAATAAAATTATTCTATTAGAAAAACATAGGATCGAACTTATCCAAGAAGAGGAAATCTCAGCATATGTTAAATGTTCGAGAAGATTTATCTATCATTGTGTATAGTAAACTCCGACAACCTCCAAAATTCAGTCGCTTTCCTTTTAATTGTCCCATTCTTGCGTTGCGCTATCTTATCGCACAGGATGCACAAAAGGCATTCACTATTATCCTCCCCATACTAAGAAGCCATGCCCCATGTCTAAGATCCCTTTGGTCACAAAAAGGGGTAAAACTCCATCTCATCCTTACTGAATCTAAGCAACTCAACTCAACTCAACATAACCCTAAGACGAACGAACCGAAATCATTATCAACACACATCCGTACTTCGGGAGTACATTCATGCTCCGTCTCTGGTTCTCTCCGGTTCCTGTTTCGATCATCCTTCGTCGTTATCCACGACGATAAGTGCGTATTATGACTGCTAGTGCTATCCCAGAGTGAAACAATAAGGGGACGAGAATACCAATGGGGCAAAGTGTAGGGCAAGGAGTGAGCAACCAAAGAAGAAGAAAGTTCATTCCAAGTTTCTTGTGCCTCTGCTTTTATTGTTATAACATCGCGGATTACAAGCAATCACATCCCATCAGAAGGCGGCGATAATTGTTTGTCTTTGAGGATAAAGTGAGAAAGATTAAGATGGCATGTGAGAAAGGAAAAGAAGTGAAAAGTTTTCAAACAATCTACTGGTAACAAATAGATTGATTTGATTTGCAAACTAAAGTTGCTGTACTTTTTACTTTGGGGTTGTCAAATAAGGTTTTTAATGTTTATATATTCAAAATAAAGTAAATAATCATTATCAGTATACTTAAACAAACTATGCAAGTCATTAAGGCTTATAAAATGCAATACAGCGTCTCGCCCCTACTGCCTGCGCATGGTGCGAATGATTTATACAACGATTGCACAGATTTTCCATCTGCAAACATATATATTAATATATATTACTGTATATTTAAACGTTAATTAAATTTATGTTTATTGCCGACTGTGCAAAGAGAGGCGATTTATTTCGTTGGTACTATTGCCGCTGCTGCTGGCTGCTGCACCAATGCATGAACGGGTGTGGCGCGAAATAAAACGAGAAATATATTTGCAAGCGATTAGCTCCACGGCATTATAAGCTCTTTTCGGTTACGATTTCCATTGTGGAATTTGTTTAATGAACGGGATTATTCGCTTGCGCGGACGTGAAATTCACTAACAAATGAATGAGTTACTGAGTTAATGACTGACCAGATGGCTGGTTGATTGGGGGTCTCATTTTGTCGCATTGTCGCAACTATTTATTCTTTATTTATATAATTCACCACTAAATTTTAATTTTAGTTCTTAGCTATAACTACTTTTGGAAGTATATAAATTATGGATATAAAAGTAATATGAAACAATTCGTATATTTCGCGTAATCTTTGTTTCTCGGTTATATAAACCATTTCTATAGGATATTTTCGGGCAGTAATGGAGTCTAGTAAAGCGGAGGAAGATCAACCTGAGAGGACAGAGGTCCTTAGCAGGGATAAAACACCGGCCGTTATGACCCGGAAACTTAAATGGCACGAGGCGGAAAACGGTCATTTTTGATGAATCGTCCTTTCGTCTTTGCTCAATGCTTGTGGCAAAAGCTGCAGGATAAATATTTCATATTTTTTTTATTCATTGTATTTTTTTCTTTTTTACTTTGGCATAAAAAAATCATATCTTGGTTTAAAAACAAATTATTATATTGGATTGTGATTATTTAATAAACTTTAATGGTGTATTTCCTGAAAAAACATTCATTCAGAAACTTGGATTAAGGTTCGCTTGTTAATCCTTGTTGGCGGAGTATAATTCCTATAGAGATTT